>PVJS01022946.1:0-30058 GCA_004027185.1 Glis glis | reverse complement strand
CTCTCTCTCTCTCTCTCTCCTTAGTGAGGCCCTCGGCAACTTCGTGAGACCCGGTTTCACAATAAAGTATAAAAAAATAGGGCCAGGGGTGTAGCGTGGAGGTAGAACGCCCCTGCGTTCAATCCCTGGTACCACAAAAAAAAAAAAAAGCCAGACTTTGGGAGACTGAGACAGGACGATCCCACGTTCAAGGCTAGCCTTGGCAACTTAGGCCCTCCACAATTTAGTGAGACCCTATTTCTGAATAAGAAATAAAATTGGGCCAGGGGTATAACTTGGAGGTAGAATGCCTCTGGGTTTAATCCCCAGTACCAAAAATAAAAAATAAAAGACATTCATTTTATTTTTAATGCACTGGAGCTGTGTTCTTGTGATGGAATATGTAAAGAAGGATGATAACCTTAACTAATTCTGTAACAATAAAAGAAATGTAGGTAAACACTTGCTCTTTCCAAAACAAAACAAAATAAATTGCCATTTGTAAGAGAGTTTTTTTGGGTTTTTTTTTTTGCGGTACCGGGGATTGAACCCAGGGGCGTTCTACCTCCGCGCTACGCCCCCGGCCCTATTTTTTTATGCTTTATTTTGAAACCGGGTCTCACGAAGTTGCGGAGATCTCACTAAGTAGAGAGAGAGAGAGAGGGACAGGAAGAGAGAGAGAGAGAGAGAGAGCTGAGGCTGGCCACGAACCCGGACCCTCCAGTCTCCGCCTCCCAAAGTACTGGGATTACAAGCGCGTGCCACCACGCCCGGCTTGTAAGAGATTTTTGAAATAAAAAAATCAGGGGAAGCTGGACACTGTGGCACCCACCTGTAATCCCAGCACTAAGAGGGATGACACAGGAGGATCACAGATTCAAGGCCAGTCTCAGAAATTTAGGGAGACCCTGCTTCAAAATAAAAAATAAGCCAGGCGTGGTGGTGCACGCTTGTAATCCCAGTACTTCGGGGCTGAGACGGGAGGATCACAGGTTCATGGCCAGCCTCAGCAACTTACTGATGCCTTCCATAACTTAGTGAGACCCCATTTCAAAATAAAGAATAGAGCCAGGCGTGGTGGCGCACACTTGTAATCCCAGTACTTGGGAGACTGGGACAGGAGGATCACAAGTTCGCAGCCAGCCTCAGCTAGTTAGTGAGGCACTCCACAACTTAGACCCTGTTTCAAAAAATAAAAGAATAAAAATAGGGCTGGGGGTGTAGCTCAGAGGTAGAATGCCCCTGGGTTCATTTCCCAGTACCGCAAAAAAGAAAAAAAAAAAAACAATAAAATAGAGCTGGGGTATGCTCCAAGGGAGAATACCCCTGGGTTCAATCTCCAGCACCACAAAAAAAATAAAAAATAAAAATAAAAATAAGTAAATAAATAAAATAAGAAGGGCTGTGGGTTCAGCTCGGAGGTACAATGCTCCTGGGTTCAATCCTCAGTACCAACAACAGGGGAAATACATTATTTTATTTTTTGGAACTGGGAATTGAACCCAGAGGCATTCTACCTCCAAGCTACACCCCAGCCCGATTACATTTCTTATTTGGAAACAGGGTCTCATTAGGTTACTGAGAGCCTCGCTAAATTGCTGAGGCTGGCTTTGAAACTTCGATCCTCCTGTTTCAGCCTCCCAAGTACTGGGATTACAAGCATGCGCCACCACGCCCGGGGAAATACATTATTTTATAACAGGCCTGTATATAAGTAATATTATCTGATTCAGAAATTTTGTTAAACACATAGAAAAGCATAAACGTTCACAAACTATAATTCAAATTATTTATACTGATCTTAATGTGTGTTATAAAAATGATAAGTAAAAATATAATGGATGTAAATAGGTCATTTTAATTTTAACTCGTACTACATATTGAACTTTTTCTTATATATCTAAATATAATATTTAGTATATTTCTATAAAATATTAAGTGAAAGGGAAGAATAGCAGACAGAATAAAAACTGTTCAAATATACAGTGAATTGTTTACTCATTCAGTAAATATTTATTGAACATTTACTGTGTGCTAGGGACTGTTTGGGATATAGGGAATATAGCAGTGAAAAAGTTGTATTTGTCTTTATGAGACATGCATATATAGACATATACATGTGACACTTCACTAAATATGCTAATTCTTACATCTCAAAATGTATAAAACTTGCCATTAAATTGCTAGAATTGTTAAAGTTCAGGTAAATTTTTAAAAATACATAGTGATGTAAAAAATAAATTTACAATTTATAGAATTTATAGAAAAGGAAAATTTCAATCTTAAAATAATGTTACCCTTGCCGGGCATGGTGGTGCAGGCTTGTAATCCCAGTACTTGGGAGGCTGAGACAGGAGGATCACAGGTTCGCTGCTAGCCTTGGCAACTTAGTGAGGCCCCCCCACAACTTAGTGAGACCCTGTTTCAAAATAAAGAATAAAAAATAGGGCTGCGGGTGTAGCTCAGAGGTAGAATACCCCAGGTTCCATCCCCAGTACTACAAGAAAATAAAATAATAATAATAATAATAATAATAATGTTACCCTTTAAATCTAATTCTATATTCCCCAAATATCTAGTAACTGTAGAATAAAACAAAAGCCTATTGGCTCTAATATTCTCCTTCACATAATAGCCACTAACACAGTACTGGCTCATTTATTTCTCTAAAGTAATCATCAGAGGCAAACCACAAAAAACTCACCTTAAGTATTTTATGATGTAACCTCTAACCCTACTATAATGGGAAAATGTATTTTCACTCTGTAGGTAATATATCTTCTTATAATTTTCTTTAGTCCCCAACCTAGGCACCAATTTTTTGAATTTTCTTTTCCATAATCATTTACATAAATAGACACTGTAAAAGAAATATTTAAAACCGCATTTGGTTCATAGGCTAGCATTGCTCATATTTATCTCCTTTTTCAAAGTTTTATATACCTTCTATTTGTGCATATTGTATTTATTCTATTTGACCCATCATTAAAGTATATTTCTTTAATAAGATGTAGAAACTGAGGTATATTTCTTTAATGAGGTCTAATTCTATAATAGTAAGACTATATACACTATCCTTAAATTAGATCTTGAATTCCACAAAGTATTTAAATTCTATATGTGCTCTGATGCCAAGTTTTTTAAACAAACAAAAAAATTAAAATTCATGTATTACTAAACTTCATTTGGAAACTAAAATCTTGTTTCTAAACCAATTAGTTGGAAAACTCAAAAAGACAATTTCTTTTCTTGTTTTCTTTCTTTTAGTGGTTCTGGAGATTGAATACAGGGGCTTTCTACTTCTGAGCTACAACCCCAGCTCTTTTTATTATTTGTTTGTTTGTTTTGAAACAGGGTCTCCCTAGGTTGCTGAGTGCATCCCTAAATTGATGAAGCTGCTTTCAAACTTGCCATCCTCCTTTCTCAGCCTCCCAAGTACTGGGATTATAGGCATGCACCACCACACCTGGCTTCAAAAGGCACTTTCTTATGATCTGTAGAGACTTTCAGATATATTCTCATTTACATATAATTTTAGTGAAATTTTGCTTTGCTCATTTGGTACTCAAGAATTTTTACCTTCTATGTGAAAATTTTATCAAGTCATATTTATACTAGTTTGATTAAAATACTGAAGTATTTCTAAAATTATTATTTAGCTCACCATAAGAGAGTATTGTGTCCGCATAGATGCAAACCAGCTCGTGGCACCTGTATGCATCATGTATTCAAGATTTCATTAAAGGGTATTCATTTCAATTATGTTTTCAGTTGAGATTCTCTTAATTACTTTTTAAAGATTCCATTTAATGAAGCATGTTCTTCTTACTAGGTGAATTTTTTTAATCATGATAGCACCTAGAAAGTGTGTTGCACATAGTAGGCCCACAATTAACATTTGCTTAATGTACAGTATTAGTGTTTAAAAGTTAATTGCAATCTGGGTTTTATTCTTCAGAGTAAAGTAAGACTTTATTTTGCATGTACCACTGAACTAAAAGTTCTAAGTAGAGATTAACAAAAATTTTGTTAAATTGGAATCTTTAAAGATTTTCAGTAGTTGAAATTAATATGCCTAAAGAATTTTTATTTATCATATAATTTAGGATTGTCTGTGTTTGAATAGCCCCAAAATGCTAACCATTTTGCATGTAAAAGTCACCATTGTATTACAACACAGACTCTCAGAATCAATCATAATTAATATTATTGTTAGACACATTTAATTTTTGGATAGTTTAGTTAGGTAATTTTCAAATTTAAATTGTGTATAATCTAAGTAAAAAACTTTTTAAGAATTGAGGTCTAAAATTTACTTTATTTACAAGGTTTGGTTTGTTAATCTTGCATTTGGTTTTGGAGCTATTCCTTTTGCTATAAAATGGATATTAATTGGCTGCACTTAATTTGGGGGGCAAAACACCATGTAATTACCAACAAAAAAATACTATCTCAAAAATGCCTTTAATTCTTCTAGAAGTTCCATAAACCTCAACTATTTTAGAGTTGGACTATTTCTTTTCTGTGATGCAATAATACTTACATGTGTTACACTTTGACTTTTTAGGTATTGTCAACATAATGTAAGAGTTGGAGGATAAGGCCCAGGATCTCTTTTTTTACTGACAGTAAAGATTTGCATCTCTGTTATAATTAAAGTGTAATTAAAGTGACATATTTAGGTGTCTGTTTATAAGATACAATAAGATTATCTAAGTGAAAAGATTCTGGACTTGGAAAGAGGAAAATCAGTTTTTGAAATGGAAGAGAACCTTGAAAGAAATGAAACATATCTAGGACTGAAAAAAGAAGAAATTAAACTGAATTGCTAAAATACTGTTTCAACCAAAGGAGGTGACTTTTTAAGATTTAAGTGTTTTTCTCTCCAAAAAGGGCCACTGCTTATGAAATCCAGAAATAAGCCCAAGAATATGTTAATGAAGTGCATTGTGTCCCAGAAAGAATGAGTTTGACAAATTCATTTTATTCCTTCAATTAATAAACTTTAGTACATTTTAGATTTTTAAATCTATAATATGTATATTTACCTCTATGAAATTATACAGTAACAGTGCCAAGGACCAACATGATCCCATAGGGTGACTCTTATGAAGCTTAACATTCCTGTCGAATTAAACACACAAGCCTCAGATCACTTTTTGTCAGAATTACTTTAGGTGGCAATTGAGAGCCAGACTCTAGGCAATTTTTATATGGTGCCACTCTAGCACAATTAAAAAGCAATGATCTTTGGTGCAAGCATAAATGGAAAATATAATGACAGGATATTAAAGAAAGTTATCACAAAGACTGACCAGGAATGCTACATGTCCCTCTCCATCCCCACCCCCACTTGCAGCCCTTTTTTCCACCCATTTTTCTCACAAGTGTATCCTGACTTGTTACTAATGCTTTTTTACTTTAAGTGAAACAAAAATACCTAAAATAGTAAAAGATGTAAAAAGATTCACCTTCTACTATCAACTATGTATGAGGTAAAATTGTAAAGCAATTCTAAATATTCAGACTTGTAAATAAAAAATGTAAATTGAACACAAGAGGTGGGGGAAGTATGGGAAAGGATGAGTATGGAGCAGAATGAACAAATTGAAAATACTTAATTTTCAACCCCAATTTTTGTTGTTGTTGTTCTTGTTCAAACCTTTCCCTAGTGACTCCTCAAATGACTTCTTACATAAGAATTTCTCCCAATACCTTGAAATAACTGAATGATTTCCATGAGGAAATGCAAGTGTAGGAATAAGACCAGCAAAATGAAAGTATTAGAAGGCAAACAGCTTCTGTAACATTTTAAATGCAAAAAGATCTCAACCATCACCTTTAACTGACTCTTAAGGGGTCTTTTCAAACATGCGATTTGTGAACATCATCTGTTAACTTCTTTCTTGTAATTCAAAACTCGTCAAATGATGTTTCCATGATGACGTGTAAATATAATATTCCATTAGAGATCAATTCTAATTGGCTTTTAAAAATCCACCTTGGGAAACAGTGCTGCACAATACAGACCAGTAATGAGTATTTTAGAAGGAATTTCCGCAGTCTATTATAAATCTAAGTCGAAATTACTTTCTTGCCCTAGTATGGTTTGGGCCACAGAATTGAAATTATTTCTTCAGGAGCTTTCAAAGCACGCTGACTGGTCTTGTCTACAAGACTCACGAGCACTTGTTGGAAATCTTCATTTTTTAAAACAGTGACGTTTGCCAGAAATATTTTTCCCCCACATGACACACAAAAGAAAACAGCAGAGTTTTGTAGGCTGGGTTGCAATTATTTGTTTATAAAACGTGGTTTAAAGACACATGAGACGTTTTTCCCTTTTGAGATCCACTGCTATTTTGAAAATGTATTTCACGATAAGAAACCAAGCCCGTTTTTGTTAGAACTAGCTCAACCCTCGCTTTTAAAATCAGACTTCTTGGCTACAACAAAGAGCTGAGCAATAATAGGGACGGCGAAACGTGCTTTTCCGAACTCCTTTGAACCCTGACGTTCATTTTCGAATCCATACGTTTAAAGATATTTCAACTATCACACGATCAGCTCAAACTTTCCAGATCCAGAAAAAAAAAACCTGTTCGTATTTGTCGCTCATCTAGTGATCAGTTTAGAGACACATCTACATGCTTTCTCTTAAACGTGTGCGCGGCAGGTTTGCCGGGCTTCGCTCTATTTGGCTGCACGCTGCGAAGCCTCCCTTCTCCCCGGCCCGCCCGGTCGGTCGTAAACTTGCGCGCCCGCCCGGCCCGGCCCTTTGGAGTCGGGGCGCCCGGCCCTTTGGAGTCGGGGCGCCCGGCCCTTTGGAGTCGGGGCGCCCGGCCGGAAGGCGGGACCCCTCGGGAAGGCCGCGCGGGCCGCGCTCAGCACGAGGCTCGAACAATGGGGGCGGCCGGTCCCGCTTCCTCCGCCGCGCCGTCCTCCCGCCGCCCCGGCCGCCGCTTCCCGCGCAGCCCCGGCCGCGAGCCCGAGCCGCTCCCCGCGGCGCCTCTCGCTTGCGCGGCGGCTCTTCCCCCCGTTTTCTGCACGTATTTTTTTAGTTTCTCCCCTCGGCTCTCCGAAGCGGGTGAGAAGTCTCACTTCCATCTCAATGTTGATTTGCCATTTCCCTCCGGAAAAGATGCCGGGAAACCCCCAATCGAGAAGGAAATGCCGCCAAGAAAACCTTTAACCCTAGACACATCTCTCGCGTTAAAAATAATAATGATAAAGGCACACCATGTTGTCTAAAGCCCGCAAAAGGACTGTCCGCGGGCTTTTTATTCCCTTCTTTGGAGACTGTCATTTTAAACTGCAGCGCACGCCTCGGGGCGCGGGCCGAGGATGAGCCCGGCTGCGCGCCGCACCTCGAGGTGTCGTCCGTCGCCTCCGGGGCCGGGGCCGGGGCCGGGCCGGGGCCGGGCCGGGGCGCCGAGGAGGGCGGCGGGCAGCGGGGCGGCCCCGCGGCGGGGGACGCGGCGGGCGGGCGGGCGGGGCGCCTTAAATAGCGCGGGCGGCGGGCCCGCGCGTGACGATACTTTCCGAGGAGCACGGGGCGGCGGCGGAGTTTGCTGGGCCGTCTCCTCACACCACCACCCCCATCCCAGGAAAAAGAAAGTTGGGGGGAGGCGGGAGCGCGGCGGCCGCGGTTCCTCCCAGGCCCCGGGAAGGGCTGGGGCGCCGCGGGCCGGGCGGACCAATGGCAGGCAACAGGTCCGGCCGCCGCGCGTGGGGGCGGGGCGGGCTTCCCCGGCGGAGAGTGCTCCCGCGGGGCTGGCGGGGGAGGGGCGGGGACGCGGGCGACGGAGGATTAGGGAGGACTCGAGCTCGGCACGAGCGCGGCCCGCGCGGGGCATCCTGGGTAAGAAGTGGCCGCGCGGCACCGGGAGAGCGCGGAGAGGAGCCGGGGTCAGAGGTCAGGGCCCTGGAGCCCGGCGCGCAGAGCCCCCCACGTGAACGCAGCTAGCGGGAGGAACCTTTTTGTTTTCGACCGCGCCTGCATGCTCCCTTATTGACCGAGCTGCTCTGCCCGGGCCGCTGGCGAGAGGAGCTCCATCGCGGATCTCCCACCCACCCCACCCCCTCTGCCACCAACACACATCCCAACTCTCCCCTGGCTCTCAACTCCCATCCCAGCCCCCCGTACGGGGCTTGCAATAACGCAGTAAATTTGCTTTAACAACAAGTGGGGGTGGTTGCATTTACTCCTCCCTCTCGTCTCTCCTCCCCCTCCTCTCGCTGCGGCTCTTGACACTACTACAAACCAGGACTATAAACATAAACATGTGTCACTGTAACAGGGCAGGTAATATACGGATTTTGAGGTGGGGTGGAGTGGGTGGGGGCTTTTTCGCCGCTTGGGGGGCAGTAAAAAAAATCATGTTTCACGTGCTCGACGGCTTTGGGGGCTCCCCCCCTCCACGCCGATCCATTTATATAATGCCGAGGGCACTCGGTCACTTATTCAGCCACAGACCCACAAAGGCAGGCTTGAGGATAACCAGGGTACCCCAAAGCAAATACTTTAAATACGAATCCCTCTCCTTTCCCAGCCACCGCTGCCATTTCTTCTATTAGCAAACAGTAGCGTCAATACTTGAATCCCCTTTCCTTTTAAAATATTAATTTTCCAGTTAGCAATATATCTGAATTTTCGACCTAAATTGCACACCGCTCTCTTCCCAGTAGCTATACATGTTGTGCACGGAAACCCCTTCTAACAGCAAGAAAGGCTATTTAAATGGCTGAGTTCGAGATCTAGTATGCATAGGTTATTTCTTGGGCTTTTCCTTCATGCATTTAGCAACTTCTGCTGCAAGTTGCTGCGACTGGCGCTGCGGAGATTCGCCACGACCAGCCTTTCTTATTATTATTATTTAGCCTATATTTACACTGCCTCTCAACTTTTCTCTCATTCTTAGTTCCAAGAGCCTAGCAACCACTACTTAAGGTAGACTAAAGCGAATCCCCTCGCAAGCTTTTTGGCTTGAAACGGAGGGAGAGACAGAAAAATGTTCAGATGGGGAAGTGGTTCCCTTTGTTCTTTCATTGTTTCTCTAGGAACTGGTGGATACAAGGACAAACACTTACCTTCTCTTCTTTTTGCTCCAAAAACCAGACGCTCCCATCAGCCTTAAAACACACAGTCCACCTTGAAAGTAACTACGAATGTCGGGAGAGTTTGTATTCCATTCTTTTTCGCTCTCTGCCCTCTTTTAGCGTAGGATTAAGTTGCCGAGCACGTTGCTGCAAGCTGTAGCCCCCTGCCTTAGTGAATCGGTCACGTTTAGGACCCTCTAAGTCTATCCTAATTCTGCCAGTAGAATTGAGGGTATTGGAGCTCTAAACTTTCAAAAGGAGAGGGGCCTGCAACTTTCCAGAAAATTTACAAATACCCTGAAATTTTTACCATTGATTTTTTTTTGCATCACATCACCAAATACCATTTGCCAAGAAATATTGGGTATTTCTTTGAAAAAAGTTTTTTTTTATTTCAGTTTATACTTAGCAATGCGTTAGACAGATGGAGTAAAAGGCAGGTTTGTATAGGCATTTAACAGAACGAGTGCATTTAACAGAACGTTTGTTGTACCATGTGTTTTTTTTTAAAAAACAAACAAAACACTACAACAACCAAGAAAGGAAGAAATAGAAATTTGAATTAAAACATTGTGGAACGACTTAAAAAGAGACGTTTACTTGAAATGTATTAGTGTAAAAATTGGTCTCAGAAGTGAAAGTAAGCTTTTCAAAGTTAAAAGACTTAATTCCCACTCCATGATTCCAAAATAGAAAATAACATTGTCTGGTTCGTAGTGTTTAGAGCCCAGCCTGACTGGCATTACTGCCCAAACCTCGTTTAAATCTGATGATGATGTGATTTGCTGATGTCATGAATATGAAATGAAACTTGTATATCCATAAATTCGAACTTGAGATTTTTTGATCTCCCGCTTTTTTGTGTGTTCCAGTAGCTGCAGCAGTGGAAGACAGTGATTGGCTCCAGGGCTCCTAGAAGGATTTGGGCTGAAGCCAGGGAAACAGAACCAGAGGATTCCCATTCCAGGGACCATCAGGCTGCTCCTATCTTATCTTTCCTTCTCCCCTCTGGGTGCTCAGGATTTCAGTGTGGCTGCAGCAGCCCATAGGTAGGCCTCAAAACTTGGTGTCATCACTCCAGTGTCTACACATTTGGCCTTCCTGTAAAATAAAAACTTGGACAACCCAAATAAATGGTGGTTCTTGAAATTTGTGTATGATTTAATATATGAAGGTTGCACTCTACTTTCTCTGATTTTTCCCCCCTCTACATTCAGGATCAATTGTGAAAGGCCCTTGTGTCTGATAGGAAAATATTGCAACAAAACAAGATAATTGGGGGGGAAAGGCGGGTGCAGTAGGAAAAGTGGCTTTTCTTTGATAGCATTTAATTGGAATTAAAAGATTCTTGAGCTGTAAACATTCTTTATTTATTCAGCACACATAAGCAGGCATTGTTTTATCACCATCATAATTACGGTGTCCTTTAAACTCGATGATAGCAGGAAAGATAAGGGAATGTGCCTGCAGATTCACATCAGGCCTCATTCCTTTCTTTCCCTTCCTCCCTCCCTCCTCTGTCTCTTCTCCCCCCCCCCCATTCCTTCCTTGGTCACTAGGGTCCCCCACAGCCCTTGAGATGAGAAGAGCAGGAAGATTGTGGCCTAAGCATTTCTTACATCATGAAAGTGATTTGTATCACACTCTAATTTGATGCAGTCCATAACCTTGTCTCCTATGTTTATAACTGCTTTTTAGCTTGCAGTATGTGTTATCTGAAGAGTTGCCTATTGCTCACCTGTGTAAAATCTCATCCACTAGGCTTTCCTGCTTTACCTTTGTCTAATTTAGAAAGCACACTCTTAGGGTTTTTTCAGAACAAAGCCTCACAAAAACTCCTTTACCTCCAAGGATTTGCAAATTTATAAAGGCTGCATTGAATTCAAGATGGGTCAGGGGGCAAAAAAAGGGTAGAAGGTCACTGCATTTTGATTATGGGTCAGTAGGCAACATGGCATATACTCTGTGTCCCAAACTTCTGTTAAAGACAGGATTTTTAAATGCCTAAGAACAGAAGGATGGGCCCTTTGGGAGACTTGCCTTGATAAGTTTGAATGAGACAAAAAGAAAAAAATTAAGGAAAATATACCAAGTTATAAGTTATTCCTCCTCATTGTAGCCATTTCTTCTTCCTCCAGTCTCATTTTCCCCTCCCCAAAAGCACAGAAGGTGTGATATCAGATAAGTTTAACTAAGGAACTGTTGAGATTTTACTGTACTATATCCTCAGCTAGTACAGCCATGTGAGACTTCATTATTATTTTAGGCTTTATCTTGTAAATATTACAGTTACTTTTAGTTAACAGTAGAAGGGACTTCTTTTATTCTTCTAACCAGTATATTTACATTGTTGAGGCCTTTATGATGTTCCTTAACTCTTTTTCTGTCTGAATTCACTTTGAACAAAACGTGCCCAGCAATCACTAAAACAAATGTTATATAGTGAAGAGTTAGGTGTGGGGGTGGGGGTGGGGGTGTGATCCTCATTTAAATTATGTATGTATGGGTGAGAGAGCTTGGAAAGGAAAAGGATTATTTTAATGCTCTTCAATACTTTAATTATATGACAGTTGTAGTGTAGAAATGCAAAAGTACTCTTAGGTTTTCCTTCAGGTTTTCAAAAGAACTTTCCCCATTAGTAAACTACTCCTGCAAATTGCTATTGCATTTCCCAGCTAACCATTTAAAAGACTGTAAATGCCGTGTGCATTACTTCGCTCCAGAGGAAAGAGGTCAGACTGAATTGCTATGGTATTTAAACATAAAATACAGTGAAAATAAATCAAAATAGAGCATCTGAAGGTAAATTTAGCACATTCATAGGGAATAAGTAAAGACAAATATGCTCAGATCTTCATAGTCCATCACTTTAAAAACTGAAAGTGCTGATTTTTACAATAAATGCAGAAGTAAGTGGACATTAAGAATATATTTCAATTTGTATTTGCTGGAGGATTTCCCTTTAGCAAGCAGCTTTGTTTTCAAAGCTAAAGCTTATGATAGCATGTAGATTGTGCATTTCTCACTGAGTAAATGATCACATTTAATTAACGAACTCAATGCATATCATATACATGCCTAAATTCACAACAATTCCCTGGACTCACAGAGATGGATATATACGTGAATGTTAATTTGAGTGTATCCATCCACATATGCACATGCATTTGAGAAACACGGAAGTTGATATATCCTTTCTTTAAAAAGAATTTGAATAACGTCCCTCATCTGAATTGGGTTCATCTTTGATTGTAGAGGAAGCTGACATGGTCAACAAATTTATCAAAGAAACCCCCTGGCTTTTGAAGAATAGTACTTTATACATCTGGATTTGCACATCCAGGCAAAGTAAGTAAATTATTGCATAACTTTAAGCATAATTGATAACAGACACCTTTAATTTTTCATCCCCATTCTTTTGGCCAGCTTTTGCATTAATAATCTAAGCCATAAATGTTGGTAGCTATTGATCGAAATCCCCGGTGTGCATGCAAATCCATCTTAAAGTCCCCTGCCTTTCATGTGTGAGCGCTCAGGGGCCTCTGCTAGATCTTTTTATCGGGATCGACCCCCAATGTGCCTGGAGAAGACCCCGGATATGCAACGTGTGCTGATGGCCACAAGAAAGCTGTCTGTCACATTGTGTGTGTGTGTGTTTGTGTGTGTGTGTGTGTGTGTGTGTGTGTGCATGCGTGCGCGCACATGCACGTGCACACACAGGAGCACCAGTGCTGGAGCCTTACATACACACACACACACACACAAAACGATGGGGAAGTTAAAAGAACAAAAGAACTTATTAGATATTAGACAAGAAAAAAAGATGTGTAATAAGAGTATTAAAAATGTATAAGCATAAAGGTATCTGAATGCATATACAGAGACACTGCATAAATAGCATATATAGACACATTTCCAAAATCCTTTGGCCTTTATTTTTCTCTAATTGACCCAAAAGATTATACCTTTAGCTTAAAAAATACTTAATATTCTAGCTTACAAAACTACCTATATCGTTAGTATTTTAAAGATGGAAAGAGAGGGAGAGGAAAAGAAGGTAAATTTGAAATGGTTACTAAATCATGTTGCTATGTCAGGGGGAATAGGAGTGTGTATGTGTGTATGTGTGTGTGTGTGTGTGTGTGTGTGTGTACATAAGCGTGCTCCTGCGCGCATGCATGAGCGTAAATCTAAACAGGAATCAGGAACAACTAAAATTACCTGCCCCCCCCAAAAAAAAGCTCTAGTCAATCTTTTGTAATGTTTTCTCAAAGGCTTTTTTCGAGTTTACTATTTCTTGGCTGTTTGACTCTGGTCTAAATCTTAAAGCTGGGGGAGGGGAAGGGGCGGGAGTGGGGTGGGAGGGAAAGGGCTGGCAGTATATAAGTGCTTCAGGAGGAATTTTAAAACGACATTATTGTCGGTGGCAATAGGAAGACCCTGGTCGTTCTATTTTTAAAAACCAACACCAGCATCTGCTTTTCCTGGAAACTTTGCTTTCTGCTTAAAGCTTGTGCATTTTGCCTCCTGTGAAAGTGAAAGAGAAAAACGCGGTGTGATAGATCCAGATGCAAAAGAAAGCCAACTCGGTGGATGGTATTAGCTGTGACGAGGCATTGTTCATGCTGCCTCTCGGTTACGTTTAAAGCCTGAAATATCACGAGATCCATTCAATGATCCTCCTCTCATTCAAGGGACAAAAATGTAATTTGCTGTAGCTCTGATTTCTTGGATGGAAATGCTAGCCTTAGATTTCAAAGGCAAGAACTAGACATCGTGGTTTGTACACACATTGATTAAGTTGAAGAGCGGCGATTACATCTGTGCTGAGTGCAACAGTAGTCCAGGGCTGACTTTTCAAATCCCAACCTCCTGAGTTACAGAGTCTCTTAAATAGACTTCCTTAATTTCCGGACGTACTTCTTGAAATTCCCAATTCTCTTCAAAATTCCTGGGAAATTACAAGGGAGATGAGGGTGGGGGTGGGGAACTATGGCTGAGATTTCATCTTGTCAAGCAAACTACCTTTTTGTATGTCTGATTCCTGTTTTTATCTCTCTCTCTTTTTTTCCCCCCTTGATCCATACCTGCTCCTGGTAGCCAGACCAGAGCAGGGGAAACTGGAACTTTTGAATGTGAAGAAAGAAATTATTGTGCAATTTTTTTTCTTGCAGGCTCAGAAATATCCGTTTATTCTTTAACCACACGGATGTGTCTATTTTTGGAGGAAGAAGGAAACATATAAATGCCTGGGTTGCATTTCTGCTGTAGTTGCAAACACCGAACAGTTAAGAAGATTTTGCCGAATTTTGCAAAGCAGCCAACCAACCACCTTGGGACCCTGGCAATGCGAGTGGGAAGACCCTGGCTCTCATTTGGCAATATTTTGGATATCTTCGAAAATGACAGCAAACTCTGCCTTCATTTGACTAAGAAGAGGTTAAACCATACTGATATTCATCCAAAGTGATTTTGTTAAAGCAGATGCTTGGCTTTCATGGAAAGAATGGGAGTTGTGGAGGACTAGGCTAAACTACAGCCAGAAGCATCAGAGACACTGAAATAGTCTGCAACTTAACATCAGCACTTTCTTTTCACCTTTATTATGTAAGACCTCTGGAAGCACCTTGGGTATTTAATATTTTCTTTGCTGCAGAAGGAAGCAATCTGCTCCCTGGAATTCTGATCTGTGGTGAACAGGACCCTGGCAAAGGCTGTGTTGGGGACTCTAGGATATCCCGCCTCTGATCCAGCCTGGTTAATTGTGAAAAGTGTACACATTTCTGGCTTATCTATGCTTTGTTTTGGGTCTGACGTGAAACTACCTCCTCCCCACCCCACCCCCCAACAGAGTACCGAAATCCAGTTGAATTGTTATGGTGTTTCTGAGCTGGAGCCTTGAACTGTTTCCCTGGTCAAATAACTTTGTTTCTGGTTGTTAAAAAAGGCATTTCAGGGGAAAAAAAAAAAAAGGAGAATCGAGAGAAATTCCAAACGTAAAAACGTAAGTCTGTCCTGGGGTGGTTCACCGCGCGGTTTAACTTTGGAGCTCACAGACCGTCTCCTTCCCCACTCCCATAAGGGAAATACCAGGCTATTCTGCACATTTTCGCTTAAGCTCCATTTTCCAAAGGAAAGGGGGGTGGGGTACGTGTATTTGGGCTTGATAATGTTTGTAAAATGCTTTTCTTTGAAACAGTAATAGCTATATGGGAAAAATGCAAATAAAGCAGAAAATAGGCAATATTTCTTTAAAGGGGAATATACGGCTTTTTTTTAAGCGTACACACACTGCTTGTGATGAAGTCTGTGAGTCAGGCTGTTTCTGAGCTCCGATAGTTTAATGGAAAGATTTATATACCGACTGTATTATTTACTTTGGGAGGGGAGGTGGCAGTATAAGGGTATGCTAATTAGTAGGAGATTTTGGGGGGAAGGGGTGGAATATCAATTTTTATTGCATCACCTGTCAGGAGTGTCCAATCAGCGTTGGCTTTAGGGGAATTAATTGATGAAGGTGTCTCCGGACGAGCTCACTTCACTCTGTCATTTTATTTGTAGCTAAAGCAGCGGCGGGAATAGCAGCTGCATTTCTTTTCTCTTTCTCCCTCACATTCCATTATCATAGTACTCCAATGGAGAAGGAATAGAGGGGCCCAGGTACCGATCTGCACCAAGGACTCAGACCAACACACTGGCAGATCTGAAACCGGATGGTTTTTTCCCTCTTTTTTAAAAAAATGAGAACCAAAAAAAAAGCAAGAATCAAGTCAGTGTAATTTCATGGGGTTTTCCCCCCCAATAATTTCGCCTAGAGTTTGGCACTCCCTTCGCCGGGAATAACAGTCTTTGTTATTTTATTAGCAGGATGCCTTGAGACACACGCAGCATCTGGCGGAGGATTAACATACATACATGTGTATGTATGCGTCACGTATATATTTACTGCAAATGGTGGGGATCATTTAGTGCCCGAGATGGGAGACCTGAAGTCAGGTTTTGAAGAGGTGGATGGCGTGAGGCTCGGCTACCTCATCATTAAAGGGAAGCAAATGTTTGCCCTCTCCCAAGTCTTCACAGATCTGCTGAAAAACATCCCGAGGACGACCGTGCACAAGCGCATGGATCATCTGAAAGTGAAAAAGCACCACTGCGATCTGGAAGAGTTGCGGAAACTCAAGGCGATCAACAGCATCGCCTTCCACGCCGCCAAATGCACGCTCATCTCCCGGGAAGACGTGGAAGCGCTCTACACCTCCTGCAAAACCGAGCGCGTGCTCAAGACCAAGCGCCGGCGCGCCGGCCGGGCCCTGGCCACAAAGGCGCCGGCGCCAGCGCGCGCGGCCGGCCCCCGCCCGGGGCTCTGGAAGGACCGGCAGCAACTTTGGCGCGGCCTGAGCGGAGCCGCGCGGCCGCTGCCAATCAGCGCGCAGGCCCCGCGCCCCGGCGCCGCCGCCGCGCGCCCCGCCGCCCAGCTACCTCAGCTCTTCAGCAAGTACCCGGGCCCGCACTACCCGGACCTCGTGCGCTCGCCTTGCAAAGCCCCTCTCAACTACGAGACCGCCCCGCTGCAGGGCAGCTACGTCGCCTTCCCCTCGGACCCTGCTTATTTTCGGAGCCTGCTGTGCAGCAAGCACCCGGCCGCCGCCGCCGCCGCCGCCGCTGCCGCCGCCGCCGCCGCCGCCGCCGCCGCCTACTACCAGGCGGCCGGGTCCCAGCCCAAGGCGGCGGCGGCGGCGGCGGCGGGCCCCGCGGACCTGACCCACCGCTGCAGGCGCAGGCGCGGGGGCGCCAAGGACGGCCTGCTCGCGCCCCACGCCGGCGCCCGGCGCCTGCTGCTGCTGCCCAGGTCCTACAAAGCCAAGGCGGCCGCGGCGGCGGCGGCGGCAGCGGCGGCGGCGGCGGCGGCGGGGGCCACTTGCCTGGAGAGGTTTCATCTGGTCAACAGCTTCTGCCCGCCTCCCCACCACCATCACCATCACCACCACCACCACCACCACCACCACCACCACCGGGCCCAGCCGCCGCCGAACCACCCCGCCCCTCACCACCGCCGGCCGCAGCCCCCTCTGGGCAGCTTTCCCGAGAGCTGCAGCAGCGACTCCGAGTCCAGCTCCTACTCGGACCATGCGGCCAACGACTCGGATTTTGGCTCCAGCAGGTCCAGCTCCAGCAACTCTGTGTCCTCGGAGGAAGAGGAGGAGGAAGGCGAGGAGGAGGAGGAAGAGGAGGAGGAGGAGGAAGAGGGGGGCAGTGGGGCCTCGGATTCCAGTGAAGTCAGCTCCGAGGAGGAGGACTCGTCTACCGAGTCAGACTCCAGCTCCGGCTCCAGCCAAGTGTCAGTGCAGAGCATCCGTTTCAGACGCACCAGTTTCTGCAAGCCTCCCAGCGTGCAGGCGCAGGCCAACTTCTTGTACCATCTGGCCTCCGCCGCGGCTGCAACCAAACCCGCTGCTTTTGAGGATGCGGGCAGACTTCCCGACCTCAAGAGTAGTGTCAAAGCGGAGTCGCCAGAGGAGTGGAATCTGCAGAGCTGGGTCCCCAAAGCGTCTCCGGTGTACTGCCCGACCAGCCTGGGGAGGTGTTTCCCAGAGATAAGGAACGATAGGGTATCTGAGATTACATTCCCACACTCTGAAATTTCCAGTACTGTAAAGAGAACTGACCTGACAATTAACTGCCTGGCAGAGGGGGACTCTTCACCTAGCCCAAAGACAAACAATGCATTTCCACAACAAAGAATACTCCGAGAGGCTAAGAAATGCCTACAAGCAACTCCTACTGCACACTGTGCAGATAACACAATAGCTGCTAGGTTCTTAAATAATGATTCTTCAGGAGCAGCAGCAAATTCAGAAAAAGATTCCAAAATCCCTCATTGTCCTGAATTTGCTACGGATTTGCCCTCTTCGCAAACTGATCCTGAAGTGGGTGCAGCAGCAGCAGCAGCAGCAGCAGCAGCAGCCACTAAAGCCGAGAATCCCTGCACTGACACCAGCGACAAGACATGGCCATTTCTGCACAATATTAAAATCAAAGTAGAAGACAGTAGTGCTAATGAAGAATATGAACCTGATCTTATTACAAATCAGCTAAAGTGCGAGTGCAATGATACAAAGGGTGAGTTTTACAGTGTGACTGAAAATAAACAGGAGGACGCCTTGTTAACTACAGCCAGGGAAGGTTTTGCATGCCCTGAGAAAGACACTCCTTCCTTAAATCCACTGGCTCAGAATCAGGGCCTTTCATGCACTTTAGGTTCTCCAAAACCTGAGGATGGGGAATATAAATTTGGTGCCAGGGTGAGAAAAAACTACCGGACACTAGTACTGGGAAAACGACCTGTCCTTCAGACACCTCCAGTCAAACCAAATTTGAAATCAGCTAGAAGCCCTCGTCCTACAGGTAAAACCGAGACACATGAAGGAACACTGGATGACTTTACAATTATAAACAGACGCAAAAAGGTAGCCAGCAATGTAGCATCAGCAGTGAAAAGGCCATTTAATTTCATGGCAAATTTTCCTTGTCCACCTTCACTCGTTATTGGCAAGGATGGGGATTTGTGGCCAGCGTATTCCTTAAACACCACTAAGGATTCCCAACCTCCTCACAAGGCCCATCCTATATGGAAATGGCAGCTGGGCGGTTCTGCAATACCTCTTCCACCTAGTCACAAATTCAGGAAATTCAATTCATAAAAATGTTTTGGAAGATATTTTCTTGAACCATATTACCTTCCTTTTGTTGTAAACTGCACAGGATGGTTTGTACAAGTCCATTAATGGTGTTACACCCCCTTTGGAGTCCTGGTTTATCACATTTTGAAGACAGAAATCGGATTACTTTTTTTCCATTGCGGGTTTTTTTTTGGAGTAGGGTGGGGGCGGGGTGGGAGAAGGGTTGGTTTACATACCACAGACTACTTCAGGCTAAAGACTCAAGTAAAACTCAGTTATTATGGTAGAGCTGGAATACTTTACTGTTTCAATACTAATAATGCACCGGTACCTCAATTCAACTGCTACAAATAAATGTCAAAAGGTTGAATAATAAATACTACAATGAGCCATTAAGTTTATGCACTAGATTTCAGATCTGAAAGTGTAACTGTTAATTCAGTGAAAGTTTGTTAGGTTACCTGGTTATACAGTGAGGTAGCAAGCAGTTTCTATGAGCCCAAGATGTAATTTTCTGGAGCTCTTGTTTGTGGGGTATCTTTTTCTTTTTACTCCCCTCACTCCCTCTCCAAGAGTAGTTGCACTTAACTTTTTTTTTTTTTTGAGTGGAAAGATTGGGGTGTGAGTCCTGATTGAATGCTGATAAAAAGCTGCCTCATATAATAAGTAAAAGAAATATGGATTTTTTTGGTAAAGGATGTGATTTTACTTTTACAGACACTCCTTGCAATTGGAAAAGTCCTTTTTGTGTTCTCACCCAAACATTTTAAATAAGATGACTCTTACTATTGTCCTGCTTATCTTGTCTGAACATGACTCTTCAAACTTTCAATACAATTAAAATATTTCTGTTAATAGCAGGATATTTTATAGTCTAACTTTTCATAGTGACAAAGCAGTAAATACAACCAAGAAAAAGAAAAAGAGGGGTCAGAGTTGTAATACCCCAAATGAAAAATAACAGTTATTTCAGGGCTTTTTGGTACTAGAACTCAGGCACTTGGATTTTTATTACCTTATGCTTTTTTCTGCATCTCTCTAAACTTCTGTTTTCAGACCATCCTGTGTATAGAGCAGGAGTTTCTACTGCAAGTGACAATCAGAGGTGACTATCTATATTTGCACTTAAAATCAAAGTAGCTCAACATGAGAATGGCTAGGGTCTAGCCCTTGGTGAGGGCCATGCTGGTGTACTGTGTTGTGGATGATGGAAGCAGTAAATCAAAATTATGGAAATTTGCACTGTTGAAAAGCATGCTTTAGCTTTATTTTCAATTAAAAACACTGTTTAAAATTCCTGGTTCTATACATTTCTACTTATTCCAGATTGAAGAACGGTTAACTGGAATGAATGGTTTTGTTGACATTTTCACTTGTAATGTTTTTGCCTGAAAGAAATGCATTTACTGGGTGCAGTGTTTTGTTGTAATACTTTGTGATGAGGCCAGTCAGGTTCTGTGCATAACACTGGCAGGTTTTTTTCTCCCCCCCCCCAAATGATGAGAAAGCTTTACAGACTTGTTACAGGTCAAGTACTAAAAGTTTCAGATTTAAGAAAGTGAGGAAGAGATCAGTTATTTTAATGAAAGTTGAATCTGATAACTTTTGGTCCACCTCCCTTAGTCTGACAAATTATATATCTCAGATCATTGCTATCTGGAATCTAAGAAGTTGCATCTATAGATCATAAATCACAAAGCAAAACAAAACACCAGTGAAATGTTTACTGTGTGAATTTAAGTCACGATTTCTCATGGAAATTCAGTCTATATTTTTTCTTAATCTTTTCTTACTCCCTTTGAAAATTTCCTTTTGTCTATAAATGTTTCAGATAGATCTGGATGGTCTCAGCCCTAATTGCTCTCTATGCTCTTGTGGTTTTCCTCTTGTAAAGGACAGAGGCTGAGGATACCTGCATCCAAATACATTTGGATGGAGTAAACAGATGCTTTGAACTGTCTCTCTTCCTTTCCTTTTTGAATGTTGCCAGATGTAGGTTCATTGGATTGTGTTTTATTGGAATGGTAGATATGGTCAAAGCAAAAATTCAGAGCTGTTATCCTTGAATTCATGTTTGTATATAATTCCAAAGACCAGTCCATGTTACAGTTATAGCCCCACAAAGCTAAACAATTGGCTTCTTAGTTTGAGTTCTCTCCTCTTTGGAAGGCAATACAGAGTTTAGGTACACTGAGATGTCCTGAAAAATCAATCTAAAAAGAGTGGTACACACACCTAGAAGTCTGTAATTTGGACTCTTTAATTACTACTAAGTCAAGAAAGTTCAGAGCATGGTGACTACTACATTTATATCAATACTTTCCTTGTTGGCTATGGACTCATTCTTCCTAAATTATAAATTGACAATGTATTTGAAGTCTGCAGATCTTGGGTGTAGGAGGACTGTAAGATGGAATAAGTGCAAATTAAAACAAATATACCCAATGGAATTTCTGACATAAAATATCGGCCTCCAGATTTGACACTTGGTCTCCAGCCCTCAGAGAATCAATAGTTTCAGTTTATAGGAGCTGGAGAATGATCAGTATGGAGGCCAAGGCATTCCAGAGAGAGACCATCAAAAGGAAAGAAATTAAATAGTCAACACAAATTTCACCCCACAGTACTAGTATAAGCCAGCCAACTACAGCAAAACTTGAGTTGGGCTTCTGTCAGGAAAGTGAACCAAATAGTATGTAGTGGCTTACAAATACAAGGTATTCTTTCAATTCCTGGTAGCCCCTTAGCTGTTTCCCCATCCTGCTCTGGGAATTATTCTCAGTACAGTTTATTTTATTGGGGTTGTTTTATGATTAATGACAATATCTAGATTTTTCTAAGCTGCTATAAATGTCCCATTTGTTCAAAAGTTAAGCCTTATTGAGAGAAAAACAAAAACTTACCTCCATTGATAAACTGCATTTTTACATTTGAATGTTTTCAGGGAATAGGATTTTTTATTTTTAAAGTGCTATGTGGCTTCAGGGTCACTGAGTCCTATGTCTAAATTAGCTCAACATTCATAGACATGAGGGAAATGCAGGAAAAGTCTGTCTTGTGTCTCTTTGACTTTTTGGGGAAACAAACTTACTTTTGGTCTCCTATAAAGGTAATTTCCTGGTAAGACTGTGAAAATTTAATTATTTTTTTAAGAGATGTATGTACCCTCTTCGATAGGTTATCTGCCTTTATAGAAAATGCAGCTTGCTCCTTTTCCAACTCCTTGCTCTTTAGAGTGGGTGTTCCTTCCCACTGGCCTACTTGATTACAGTGGAGTCATCTCAATAATGGTTGTTTATTTGAAAATCAACAAGGAGCCACCACTAAACAGCAATAACACAAAATAGATGGGCTCGTGAGTGGGTTTTTCTCTTATTCGTGTCTGGGTGACTTTTCAGTGGTCTAGAAATTTCTCAAAGTTCTAGTCAACAAGAACTGGATGAGGAGTTTCTGCTGATATGAGAATGATAGTTTTGTTTGCATGCAGGAAGAGATGTAGAAGAAACAAATTCCTCAAAAGCATTTTTTTCTTTCAAAGAAAACAAAAATCCTCCAAAAAAATTTTTTTAAATAAAGCGTTAGCCTCTACAAAAGAAAGAAAATGTGAGTTTTGCTTCACCTTGAAAATAATTTCCTGCTGAAAAGGATGTGAAAAGAGGGATTTCCCAGAGCCAAACTAGGAAGAAGGAAACAAAAAAAATTAAAGGCTCCCCATCAACTAACCTCAGGAGATTGGCAAGGAGGAACTGGGGGTCCACGTTAGCTAGTCCTCCGGGTCACCCCGGCCATCCCTAGGATTTTCCCCTGCCCTGTAAGGAAGAACTATTTTTAATGCTAGCTTTGGTTTGGGTTTGCTCCCTAGGCCAAAGGGCATTTTGCAAACTAGCTTGGGGGGTGGGGACGGAGGGCAGATCGGGGAGGTGGGGGAGGGCTGCATTTTACCTGTTTGGCAGGCCTTTTGCTTAAAAAAAAAAAAAGGAGGGGGGGCCCAGCTATCATTCTTTGCCCATGCCCTAGGCCCCCGCTCCTCTCTCACTCCTTTTCAAACTGTGGCGGCCTCACAAGCTCCTACTTTAAAAGGCCTGAGATGTTTTGCATGAAGCCCTCACAATAGGGGTTGAGGGAATTGACAGTTTCAAAAACAAGGCCTTCAGTCCTTTCCAGCTGCCGGGCCGCTCTCTCGCACCAACTCCTCGTTCCTCTCTGCTGGTGGCGTCCTCCGCCGCGCAGGGCCTGCCCCCACCCCGCCAGCCCGCGCTCCGGCCGGCCCACCCGCCCCCGGTGTGTTTGTAAACAGGGGTCAGTGGCCAGGGCCGCAGGCTGGCCGGGCTTGGGCCTAGCGGCCTGGGAGGGATGGCGGGGGACTGAGCGGCCTAAGGCTGCGGGCGGCCTCCTGCGAGCCGAGGGGGTCTCGGGGTGCCTTTCACTCTGTCCTGCCCCGGGCCGCCGAGCTCTGGAGCTGACCCGGGCAGTTCTGGGCTCTCGGGCCTAGGCCACCATCACCAGAAAGACGTTTAAGTGCCGCCATTTTGCATGGTGGCAAACCAATTTCTTTGTGACTTTTTTTTTCCCGCCCAGATCTTGCTCTCCACTGAACGTGTGAGGATAGCGCTCCACGGGACAGAAGAGCCAGCACCCCAGAGCAGCCTCCAGGCCGCGAGCAGAGGGCGCAGGGCCTCGGCCCCCTCCCCCAGGCCGGGCCTCCCGGGCTGCGACGCCTCCCCTCACTTTGCACTCCTTTTGTGTGTCCTGAAGTCCTCGCCCATCCTCGCACGCAGCGCTGCCTTGCTCTTCCTCACCTTCTGGCCCAGGCCTCGTCTTTCCTCCCCAGGCAAATGGGGCCCAGATCTTTGCACTGGGCAAGGCCTCCAAAACACGCAGTGGCAAGGGACAGGGCCTCCCCTGGGCAGCATGGCTGCGAATAGGAAGTGCCCTGGACCAGAGAGATGCGGGTGTGGGCAGGGAGCACCAGCTGGGTCGTGAAACTCCCACAGTGGGAGAAACAGGACGGGCACTGCTCGCTGGGCTCGCTGGCTTTGGCGCCGTGGCTCTGTGGCTCTCGTCCCTTGGAACTTCTCTGAGTGCATTTGCAAGAGGAATGGTGGCCTGGAAACGGGAAACGTGAGACAGTGACCTGGAAAACCGCCCTCGTTGGGGAGGCTGGAGTGCAGCCAGGCCAACAGAGCTGCTCCAGGGGAAGAGGGGAAACCGAGGCGCACCGCAGACAGGTCACACGAGCGTGCAACGAGCTGGTTTTCCCGGGTGCTTAAAACGCAGTCCCAGTTGTAAAGTGTGTGAAATTACGCACTGGTCTCTTAAAGAGTGCCTAATTTATAGTAAATAGCAAGGTCTTTGTAAATGACTTTATTATGTTGTTTCTTGTTAATTGTTGAGAAAATCCCCATTGTTGAGTGTGAAAGGCTTTATGAGCTAACCTGGTCCTCCGCGCAATCAGAGGGCAGTAAATGGCCGCTCGCCTCCCGAGGCCTCGCGCGGGCGCAGGCTGAGAGGCCGCGGCGACCCCCGGAGAGGCTGCCTGGCCCAGGGGCGAGTGGACGGGCTTTCCAGGGTTAGTTACTGTTCTGGCCTGGCGGCCGAGCAGCGGGCGGAGTGGCGGGGAGGCCGGCGGGCTCCCTCCCTGGCCACAGCCCGCGGGTCGCGCAGGCCCGGGCGCCGCTCGCCCCGCCGCGCTGGGGTTGGATCCTGGGCTTTGTCTGGTTCTCCAGTCGCAGTCGCCAGGAGCGCGGGCTCAGGCCTTCCGCCACGCTTGCCGAACCCCCCAAAAAAGCCTGCCGGGCCGGGGACCTGCGGGGTCTACAGGCGGAGCAGGCTCCGGGGAGAGCTGCAGGCCCCTGCCTGGGCCTCCTTGTCTTTTGTTTAAAGCGCTCTCTCTCCTTCTCTTCTTCTCTCACACGCAGACACACACACACACAAACACACACACACACCCTGTCTCTCCATTAGCAACCTGAAATGGACTCCGAAGATAAGAGAAATAAGAGGAAGGATTTGAGGTTTTGCTTGTTTAACAAGAAAAGAATTTCTACTTTAAGATGAAATATTCCTATCTCCCTTTCCTATCTCTTCCAGTTCCCTTTCCAGCCATTTGGGACCCGGAAGGGAATGGGCAAACCAGGCAGCCTGGGTTCATTGCATGAACTTTGAGAAGAGGAACGGGGTTGGTCCAGCAGACCGGGCTCGGCCCCACGGCCTTTCGCGGGACTTAGGACCCGGTGGGTCGGGGAAAAGCAGCCGCCGCCTGTCTGCAGCCTGGAGCTCTGGCGCTGCAGCTAGAGGGAAGGGGATTTCTTCTTGAGCCTACGTTGGTGGAAGAAAACCTGGGTTAGGTGGACTGTGTGCTAACGTTTGGACATTAGCTGATGCAAATCACAAGGAAATGTTAATTCCAATCAGAAAAACCTGTATCCAGGCAGCTTCCCTTCTAAGATGGCCCTCTGCTTGCGCACTCTCACTCACCAAATTAGCTATTACATGAAATCCCCCTGGGTTTAAAGCACTTGTTTCGCGGATTCGCATACAACCCATATTAACTATGCACTTTCTGCTATTCCTCTTGTGACTGTCCCTGCCTCTTCCTTCTTTGCAGAGAGTATGATGCGTTTTATTTTAGCCCAATCGATGCGTGCAAATACTGGGATAACACAACCCACACATCTGCGGTGGAGGCTGCTTTCAAAATTGAGTTTAGGGATCAATACTAAGTCGAAATGCTCCAAATTGCACGAATTCACCAAATTCAAGCCTTGGGCTCCCAAGCCCCCTTCCTGACTGATTAACTCACTGGCAGGCTAGAGTTGCCCTCTATCCTTCTTTCCTCTCAAAACAGGATGTTTTCATCCTGCGTATTTGGCTTTCCCTAAAGATCATTCTGGGTTTGCTTGGTAAAACACGACCCCAAAAGAGTGTGGTGTTAAACCCTTGTCAATGGCTTCCACGTGGGTCTCTTCACACCCCCATTGCTGACTGCCATTCCCTCCTTTCTTCATTTTTCTGGGACCTAACAGTGCCACCTAGAAGTGTCATTAGTGGGTGCTCCGGAAAAAAAGTTTGCCCAACTGAATAAATATTTTATTGTAAAGGGAACAACCACTATTTGTCTCCCAGGACAACTTCTTCACCCAGAGAACTCTTTGGGCCCCACTTAGCACATCCAGCTCTCTATTCTTTTGCAGCCCAGGCCCTGGCTGTCAGTGCCTAACTATGGGGAAAGGCAGTGGTTGTCTCCTAATTGCAAGGGATGTTGGGGGGGGGGGCAGTTCCAAAAGAGAATTAGGAGAGCCTGCTGCCCACAGATGTGTGTGTGCATGTGTAGTCTGAAAAGAAGATCTATAGGGGAAGCAACCCAAGAACGTAGGGTAGCCCTGTGTTCAGTTAACTCCTCCTGCCTGCACCTCCCTTCAGGTTAGAGGACTGGAAGATAGAAAACAGTGGAGAGAGAGAGTGGCGGGCGGCCTGGAGGCTCTCCAGTAAGATCCAGTTATTCATCTGATCAGTGCCATCAATATGTGTGTGTTTGACCCTTTTGGGATGAAAAAGGCTTAGCAGTCAATAGATTCAGATCAGACCCTAAAATATCACCAGTCTAGCAAAAAGCAACTGCTCACTGATCTGCAAAGGTTCTCCCCAGCCCAGATGCAAGGAAGGAAGGTAAAGAAACAGAAGGGAAACCATTTGAGTGGCTGTCTACCCTCTCCCCCTAAGCCAACAAACAAACAACGTCAGAATTCTCCTGGAGACTTGGGCTATTGGAGAAGCACGTGTAGGACACCAGAAGGTTGGACTATAATTTCCATTGTTAGTGCTTGCCTTCCTCAAGATCAGTTTAAGGTAGCTCCAGGAAAAACACAATACTGGTGATAAGTGATGAGCAGCAGAAAGGAAAAACAGAATAGAAGAGAGCCTGCACTGAGATTAGATAGCAATCCTCCCCTTTCCCGAGAAACTTAGATATGGCACAAATATATGAGATGTTCAGGCTACCACTTGGTCGGTAGGCAGACGTTTCAGTCTCTGAAATGACCTGAAAGAGCCTACATTCTTGGATCACTTAGGAATAAAGGCACATTTTATTTTCATTCCCCCTTCCTGTCTCTGTGTGTGTGTCTCTATATATCTTTCCCTCTCTTCAAATGAATACCTAATTGTCAGTGGTGCAAATGTCAAAGATTAGTTTTCTTCCTCTATATTGGGTCCAAATATGCAGACTAGCCGATGGTTAGAGCTTTCAGATGCCTCATTATTATATTCATTCAAATGAAAACCTACAGGATGTAAGTAGGAATTGCCATGAACAGGTTTACTTACATTTCTCTCCTTACCCCTTTATCTTCCCTTTTTCTCTTTCCTCAATCTCTCAGCTTCTCTCCTTCCTCTCTCTCTCCCCCTACCTAACCCTTGGGCCCAGGTGAAGGCTGCATGGGGAAATACCAGTATTTGGCAATCCTTTTTCCAGGGGTGGAAAGAGGGGGAGAACTGGACTTCAATGTTGAGATAGGCAATCTGGGAGTCCACAGTGATCCTGGGCTTCCTTGCTGGGGTGAGGGGCAGGGCTTCCCAGCCTCTTGTCCTGCCTGTGCTGAGCTATTCTGGTTAGACTATGAAAAACAGCATGTATCTCAAGACCAGGAGAGCTCCACTCTATAAACACATGGCTATGGTTTTAACATGGAGTGTATTTCCAGATGCAAATGTACGGAGATGCTTTTAATTTTGTTCCAAGTGTTACATATCATGTGGCAAATTGGTCTTCAGAAAGCCAATTTTTATTTCTTTCTGTTAATAATAAAGACTTCTGAAACCACCTTAAACATGTATGATTGAGAATTAAAAGAGTGAACATCACTACCACCAGAGTGTTTATCTGATTTTAAGAAGGGAGGTAGTACTTTTTTCTCTCCTAAATAAGGAAGGTTTATTTTTTGGGGGGTGGCTTTTTTGTTTGTTCGTTTTTTGTTTATGTGGTCTTGGGGATGAAACCTAAGGCCTGCAGCACACTAGGCAAGTGTCCTACCACTGAGCTACACCCTTAGCACCCAATCAAGATTTTTAGGTAGAAGAACTTAGTTAACATTTGAATTGTCCAACTGTTTTGCTGCTCATATGATTTTAAGAAAATATAGGCCAGTGTGGTGGCACACATTTATAATCCAGTTTTTGGGAGGCTGAGACCCGAGGATCGCAGGTTCACTGCCAGTCTCAGCTACTTAGTTAGGCCCTCTGCAACTTAGTGAGACCCTGTTTCAAAATAAAGAATAAAAAATAGGGCTGGGGGTGTGGCTCGGAGGTAGAATGCCCCTGGGTTCAATCCCCAGTACCACAAAAAAAAAGAGAAAGAAAATAACAAAAACATTTTAATCCTTCTTTTTTGTATCCTTTCACATCTTTCTGTACCATAAATTTAAAAGTAAATTAGGAAGCTGGGTATGGCGGTGCATGCTTGTGATCTCAGTACTTGGGAGGCTGAGATAGGAGGATCACAGGTTCTTGGCTAGCCTCAGCAACTTAGTGAGACATTGTTTCAAAATAAGAAATAAAGGCCAGGTGTGGTGGCCCACGTTTGTAATCCCAGTACTTGAGAGGCTGAAACCAGAGGACCCGGTTCCCTGCCAGCCTCAGCTACTTAGTGAGACCCCCCCCCCCCCGCATCTTAGTGACACCCTGTTTCAAAATAAAGAATAAAAAATGGGGCTGGGGGTGGAGCTCAGAGGTAGACTGCCCCTGGGTTCAATCCCCAGTACCGCAAATGGGTTCCATCCCCAGCAACACACACCACACACACACACACACACACACACACACACATACACACCAAAACAAAAAAGTACCTCTAACATTTACTTTCCTTAAAATATCAACATTTCATATTATCTTTTTTTTTTTTTTTGCGGTACTGGGGATTGAACCCAAGGGCATTCTATCTCCGAGCTACACCCTCAGCCCTAGTTTTTATTCTTTATTTTGGAACAGGGTTTCACTAAGTTGCAGAGGGACTCACTAAGTAGCTGAAGCTGGCCATGAACCTGAGATCCTCCTGTCTCAACCTCCCATGTACTAGGATTACAAGCGTGCACCACCACACCCGGCCATTTCATATTATCTTATACATTGCACTCTGTTTATAATTTAAGACTGCAATTAAAGCCGGGCGTGGTGATGCACACTTGTAATCCCAGTACTTGGGAGGCTGAGACCAGAGGATCTGGGTTCGCGGCCAGCCTCAGCTACTTAGTGAGGCCCTCCGCAACTTAGTGAGACCCTGTTTCAAAATAAAGAATTAAAAAAAATAGGGCTGGGGGTTAGCTTGGAGGTAGAATGCCCCTGGGTTCAATCCCCAGTACGGAAAAAAAAAAAAAAAAGATTGCAATTAAATAGGAGAAAAACCAACTTATGTTGTAGAGCTTAAATGGGAAGGAAATATGTATTTTAAAGACTTGGTTTACCAGGATTTCTAAAATTGTGTTCTTTGTATTAATCTCTAGCTGATTTATCTGAATAGGATCTGATCCTACATACATGAGGGCTACACATAATATCCTGACACAACAGAAGGATTTCTAGATGAATTGGAAGCATCCTGATTGTGAATTTCCTATCTTTTCCTGTTTTGAACCAATACTTTCGCGTAGACTCCAAGATTGATTTTAAATGTGATCTCTTCAAGAAAAAAAGTGCAAAAATTATTATTAAAGAAAAGAAAAGTGGAGAATCTCTTTTAAATACTGCTAGGACCATTGATCCCAGTTACCTGCTATAATGTGAATGGAATCATTATGACTGTCCCATTGACACGGTTTCTTCATTCAGGATCCTGGCCAAAGGAATAGCATGTCAATGTGTAAAATTCTAGCCAAAGATAAGCCATTACAATGGAAATCGCAATGTGCAAAGTCTCATTGAAGCCAATGAAATTGAGTGTAATATCCATACAGCATTCTCATCTGCTTGCTCCAGGATTTAGTATGTGGCTCTGCATTGAAATGAGATTATGCATATAAATGCCAATATAGAATACACTGCCCAATAAAACATTAGAAAAGCAACTTAAACTCTATATACATGGGCTTTACTTAAATTTGAACTTCAAGCCGGGCGTGGTGGCGCACGCTTGTAATCCCAGTACTTTGGGAGGCGGAGACCGGAGGATCCGGGTTCGCGGCCAGCCTCAGCTCGCGCATGCGTGCGCGCTCTCTCTGTCTCTCCTTGTCTCTCTCTCTCTCTTTACTTAGTGAGGCCCTCCGCAACTTCGTGAGACCCGGTTTCAAAATAAAGTATAAAAAAAT
>PVJS01022945.1:0-30056 GCA_004027185.1 Glis glis | reverse complement strand
CACACTATAGCACATGATGTACATACACAAACCTATAAGACTCAATCACTATCCGGAGCATGAAAGGGAGGGAAGGGGGAGGGAATAGGGTGGGATTGGAGGGAGGGCTAAATGTGCAATGTGTGCATGTATGATGTTCATACCCTGACATATATCAAAATGTATAATTACAATGCACCAATAAATGAACATAAAAAAGACGAAATTGAAAGTCTACTTACTTTTTTTCCTTTTTCATTTTATAGCTTCAAATATCAAGATTTCAATGGATTTATAAGAACACAGGCCATATTTAAGGGTTATAAAGCCCATGATCTTGACAAAGTGAATATAAGGATGAATTTAATTCTACTATAATCTGGGCTCAAATTCTCCTATTTCAGTCCTCTGTGGAAATGAAGAGTGGTGGTAAATAAGTTTTCAGTTAGATTACTACTGGGGTTCTTATTCCTGGGGCATTTTATCACTGTAGTTCCTTTTCTTTGTTTCCTGTTTTTCTTCAAATGTAGTACAGGACCTAGAGTCTACATAAAGCTGAGTTTTAGTCTTTGTCAAATGTTCCCATGTCCTAAAGGAGATGGGGAACTATTTGGTGAGTGTGAAATTAGATCACGGTGTTCGATTGTTCATAACTGAAGGCTAATGATGCAGGAGTGGGGTAACTACAGGTAGCCTCATGCCACCTGAATGTTTATCTAACAATTTTGGAAAAAAAATATCTATCTAGGTTCTGGCCTGTGATGTATTAAGCTTAAACAAATTGCTTAAACTTTCTCAAATGTTGGTGAGCCCCAATTTTGTAGAATGCAGGGCGAAAATATAAACAATACCCACCTTATAGGGCTGTTAAGAGGAATGAATGAGATAGTGCGTGTGTAGCATCTGGCACATAGTAAGCAATCTGTAAGGATAATTTTTATTGCTACTATTTATTAACAACAATTCTGAGTGGCTCTCCTTCATTCTTTGAAAAGATTAACACATGATCTATCTGTGGGCTTGATGATGGATGACCTGGGGTGGTTTATGGAGGCTGTGATTCTGTGTTCTGAGCCTTTCTTTCTAATGTCTATTAACCATAATTCTAGGGCCTCCCCCTGGGCCTTTTGTCTGCATTTTCTGTGTGAAGGACTGCCAGATTTATCTTCTTTCAGATAGACAAGGACACCAGGCCAATCTCTCTTCATGGCCAAGCCAGAAGAAATCCAGTGGGAGGGAAGAGCGCATGCCCTCCAGCTTGTAAATAAGAGCAGTTCTCTTCCCTCACCCCTCACCCTGGGCTAAGTTATTCTGAGACTATAAAAAGATCCCTGTCCACTTCAAAGGGCTTTTTATCAGCTTATCCATACAGATCCTATTCAACTCTTCTCATTTTCAAAGGCAGAACAAGACCTCTTGGCTGAACCCCCAGCTAGGCTCTTACCTTCCTTAAAATATCTTTAACTTCAATTAAACTGATCCTTCTTGGCTCCTTTTAGCAAATAGATTGTCTTCACAAAGAGTTCCCTGACATTATCCACCCCCCACCCTCCCTTGTCAATGACATGTCATTCTGATCTGCAAGCAAATTTGTGCAGAGCTAAGCAATGTGGCTTCGGCCAGTCACCGATGCCACTGGACCTTTTTAATGTACTCTCGTTTCAGAACATAGCAAGCTCTAAGCCACTTCTGTGCCTGTAGCAAGGGGCAATAAATTAAGCATTGACTTGGAAATGAACAGCCTGGGTTTTCTAGGTCTTGTTCTGCCACAGACCCCTGTGTAAATTTGGTCTAGTCTGGGTTTCACTTTCCTATAAGTAAAATGAGGGAGGTGAGTGTCATCATTCACAGTGACCTATGCAATGATTACTTTGCTGTAATTGTTTCTAAGTCTGTCTCCCCAGTAGAATGTGTGTTCCTTCAGATCAGGGAAAGTCATCTCACCTTTCTATCCAATTTCTTGGAAAGCATTTATCGAATGCAGTAACTGAGCTCTCCTCTGGTACACCTTTCCATCATACCTAGCTGTAGGCATCTGTGCCAGGTGTAGTTTCTGTGCCTCCTTAGCTGTGTCCAGCTTCACTGTCTCCCAAACATTTAGCTACCTGCCTCTTCTGGGGGGGGGGCAAGCTGCAGGTGACCTGATACAATTCCACTGGAGGAGGAAGATCAATGGAATCTGAACTCCCTGGCTCTTCCCACCTCTTCCAGGTTAGATGCAGCATCACATTGGTGGTTGAAGGATCTGGCTTCCTCAGTGACCTGAAGGGTTCGGATGATGCACTCAGAAGAGCAGGAGTGACAACACCTCTGTGGGTGAGCTTTGCCTGAGGGCAGAGTGAAAATGGGGGTGGTGTCTGGAGATAAATCCTTGATTTTTCCTTCTCTCCAAGGGTCTATTTTTTCTATACAACATGTGTAGAGATGTCCAGTTTGATTGAGTGAGCCTTTGGCTTCTCTGTAGCATACAGAAGGTTGGCCAGCTGGATAAGACATCACCTTTGCTTCTCATTCTCCCTTACCTCATGTTCTTTTTGTTGTCTTGGGATTTTACCTCCCAGTAAACTATTAACACATGAGTCTCTCCTCAGATCCTGTTTTCTGGGGAACCTGTGTTAAGGTGCTATCTACCAAATCAATTTACCCCACAACCTAATCGTCCTTATAGGTCCATAGAAAGAACTAGAAAGGATAATGCCATCCAAGCATCCATTTTAACAAATACTGAGAGGCTCAGAGAAAGGAAGTGCCCTCCCCAAAGTTAATGGTTAGACTAGTACTTGGATTCAGGGCCCTGATTCCTGCTCCAAAGTGTAAGAATAGGAGCATGGAAAGTGTAGGACTAGGAGCTTGGAAAGGGAGGATGCAGTGGTGGTGGTGGTTCTTCTGCAAACGAGAGCTCTGCAGAGTGGTGGTAGCATCTGAGTCTGCTGCATCTGGAACCTGTTCTTAATTGGTCCTTGGGTCAGATGATTCAGTAACATAGGGCAGTGTAGGCAAATGAGGACAAAAGATATTTTGTACAATGAGGATCCATCTGCTTTTGATCAGGAAAACAGAGACACCACCCCAGACAGGATTGGGAGTCTAGGAACCAGCCAGACATAGGGGTTTAGGGAGTAATGCAAATGGAACTGGTATCTTCATGTTCTCATTTGGACTTAGCCGCTACCCTGATTAAAAGCAGGGCTGCATGAAACCTGTAGATGGGCTCTTTAGAGCTAACAAGCGAGTCTTTGTGCATAGCACCATCTGAGCTCCTTCCTCTTTTTCCCAGGGATGAGACCAACAATCATCGTGTGAGGGTTTATCCACATGGCCATTGTCTGTTTTTAGGATAAGAGGAGCAAAGAGAACAAGGAGCTCATAGATACACTGACTGGAAGGGGATTGGGGATGCATGTAGTTAACCCATCTCACTTTATGTAGATGAAGAAACCAAAGACCCAAAGGTCATGTGAGTTGTCCACAGGCAGCTGATTAGGATAGATCTGGATTTCTGAAAGAGATTACTTTCCTAAGTGAGACAGAGAATTCAGAAAAGAAACTTATGTTTTCCAGAAGGTTGGCTTGGGCAAGAATCAGCAAGTAGATTGTCTCCTATACTTCCCCCCGACCAATCCCAGGATGGAAATGAAAGACACAGTCCTGTGTGTCTGCTCTGTGTACCACTTTCATCTTCACATGGAATTGCAGAATATTCTGTGGTCTTGGACACCACAGCTCTGCTTCCTAATCTCCTCCCTGAGCTGTGGTGGATAAAAAGAATAATCTGAGGGAAACACTTGGAGGAGGGGGTGGTTATTGTGAGATAGACATCGGATTTGAGTCAACTGAGGAGAGCCATCTTACTAACTGGGAATGTGGGTTCTAAGCCTCTGTTTCCTTATCTCTAAAGCAAAGATAAGAATATCTAATTCACATGGTGGTAGGGAGGAAAAGATGAGATAAAGTATGTGTAGAAGTATTAATTTGAGTCCTAGGAGAAACCAAATTAGGATAATTTGAGGAAGTACACTTAAATTAGGATAATTCAAAGAGGGTTTACTAAAGGACTCTTTAGGAAGGCGTGGTTGAGTTTAGAGAAACCACATGGATCAAACAGTGTCCCAGCATTAGTAATATGGAGGGTGGGGCTAAGAAGGTCCATTCAGCACCTAAGTGAGAAGGATGAAGAGAGGGAGGAGTCAGAAGAACATGGAAGAAGAGAATCAATGGTCTGTGGAGAGGGCTTTGGATAGGAGCTGTTGACCTTCAGTTGGAGGAGGATCCAACCCAAGGTGACCTTGCAGAGAGGGGGCCATGGAAACCAGCCCTGTGACCTCACTCTCCTCCCTTGCTCTGATCTTCTGCCAGGGCTCTATTGGCCAAACCCAAGTGGGAGTTGGAGGACAAGGGAGCCTGCTGGTGTAATTTACACAGGTCAGCCTCCCCAAGCAGAAAGCAGGGTGGAACAAGACCAAGAGTGGATCTGGGAGGGCAAATGGAAGATCTCTGTACAGAACATGCTTGTTAAAGGATGAGATCATTAGTGTATAGACTCTGTCCTGCACCATTCAGAACCACCACAACTGAAGTGTGTATCCCCCAGATGCTGGCCACTTGTACCTGAGTCCCTCTCTAGGACTTGACCTTGCCTTTCAGTCCTTTTCTCCCAAGGTTGTGCCCCCTTTCAAGGACAGTTGATGTTATATTTCCCTCTAATCTGGACTTGAGGTCTCTTTCTGGGGAGTGACTATAAGTTCCAGCCCTGTCCTGATGGGGCTTCAAGGGGATGTCTGGAGATGCTTACAAAGTGCTTTTCACAGGGTACTTCTTTATCCTGGCAGATGACTCCATTTCCAGCTGTCCAACCTGTGACCAGGTATTCTCACAGGAAACTTGTTTATGTGGGAAGACACACTTGTAGCTCTTGTCTGACTTGCATCTAGCTTATTCTTACAAAGATGGCCACTCTCCAGGAGAACCCTGACTTGGAGGACCGTGTGGTTTGAGTGAAGCCGTTTTATTACTTACAGACCCCAGAGAGAAGTGGGCAGTGTACATTGTGGGACTAAGGGGAAGGTGGGAGTTATCTGGGACACACACTCAACCATGGTGGGAAGCAAGAGAGAGAGAGGATCTGTGGGTCTATGCCTTTATTGGGGTCCAGGGCACTATCCAAACAGGCTTCCCATGGGGAGTTCTAATTGGTGGGTTTAGAGCAAGTGGGTGTGGCTTCCATGGAGTCATGTTTTGATTGGGGGTGGTCCCTATGGTGTATCTGCACAGTCCATGCAGGCTGTGGAGATTGATGGGGTAAATCAAATGGTTTGTAACTAGCTGTCCTATAGGGAGGTGGTCAACAGGAGGCAGTTGTCTGGCACAGATATCTGCATTGATCACACTGAGGAACCGAGAGAAGGAGGGAAACTGGAAACTGTGCCAAGGGTGACTGAGCCCTACTTCTGATATGAGGAAGTTCAACATACATTCAAAATGGATTCCAAGGCAACATGAAACCATAAAAATTCACTACAGCCCATCTCTATGACTGGTCTATGCAGCATGTATAAAGGTCTGGCTTTTCCAAATTCTAGTCAACTTAGAAGGAACATCCAGCAACTGCATGGTGGTTCAGTTTCTCCTTCTGCCAGTTTTGCTTCCTTCCCTCCCCGATAGGAACTGATATTGAGAGTATTCCTCTCAACCCAGATCTGCAGCTTTGAGTCTGCATCCTGGGGAACCTGGCCTGTGGCACACAGTGACGCACCATTACTACTGATGTGTAGATTTTGAGCCTTGCATTTCAGCTACAGTTGTGCAGTCTGCATAAGTTGCATGGGAACATCCAGCTGCACAGATTAAATGAAGGCTGAAATTGGTTCTTCACAACATTCCCTAAGCTGTTTGCCCTGGCCAAGGGTTGCCTTTTTCTAATGCTCACGAGTTTCTCTATGGGCTTTTGCGGCCCTTGTTTCAGGTACTTAATTTGCAATGAAGGGTCCCCAAGGCAGCAAGGAAAAACAAAATGTCTGAGATGAAGTTACAACATCCTCTGGAAAGTTAAAGAGTAAGTTGTCTCTTCTTATAGACTAAGGAATGACATTGAGGGTGAAACAGACCTCCTCAGTGAGTCTCAAGGTGTTCGGCCTGTGTTTCTTCTTGCAGTGAAGGTGGTCTTATTCATAGGAGTGTGACCAGTCAGAAGGTAATGTCTAGTAGCGGTGGCATTTGCATCTGATTCCAAATATAATTCTCTTGCTTGAGAGATTCCTTTGTTTTCCTCTTGAAATTGATAAGCCTATTACATGTTTCTGTGGCCACTGGAGAAGATGTTAAGAATAATCTTCATTCCTCTTTGACCCTCTCATTTTCTGAAGAAATGAATTTGGGGACAGAAGTGTCCTTCCTCGGACCCTGTAGCTCTCTAGTTGCAAACTGTAGATCAGTTGCCTGGACTCCCTGTCCAGTGCTTCATCTATGAATTCAACCAGGTTTCAGCCCCATAGCCCTGCTGAAGCCCTTATGTCTAATCTGGATGGTAAAGAAGTTTCCAGGAAGAAGGTGGGGAGAGCCATGGCAATTTCCCCAGCAGGCCCAGCTCTTCTCCCTCCTGACAGTCCTAGGATAGTATTAGTAGTGGGTGTGCTTCCGTTGCTCCTTGACTCCTAGCAAACTGCTCTGCATCCAGAACAGGCTCTGCAAAGGCCACAGGGAGAAGACAGAGCTGGGCCTTTGATGTGGCTCCAGAGAGAGGCCACTCTCCTTGACCAGTGGCTGGGGCTCTATTTCACGAAGACATTTCCCGTCTCCCCTTTTCTTAAAACATCGCTGCAGGAGATAAAGTATTGCACATTTATAGTTTTGGCTTGCCAAGAACATCCCACTAGCTCATCTCATAAATCCTGCCAGGTCTCCCTCCAGCAGCAAGTCATGACCGGTCCTGCCAGGCCGGGGCCAGGCAGGAGTCACTGATGGGCCAGCCCACAGCCATTGGTAGACCTCTGTACCCTTGAGAGTTTATGTCTCCTTGTCCTTCCTGCTCTCTGAACTTTGAGTCACAACATTCTCACAGACAGTCAACTATTACCTCCAGAGATAATTTATATTCCTTCTCTCTCCCTCTCCACACCGCACCCACCATTCCACCCTGCTTTGTCATTCTGAATTTACATTCAATGCAAGCTCTTTCTAGTCACTGGATTAGAAGTCTCAGGTCCTGCTCCTGCCTCACTCAAATCATAGTACTTAACATTTATAGATGAAAGCCTGTCTTCTTGGTGAGCCCTGGACAAGCATTTCCTCCACAGCTAGCTGGCTATCCCAGCCTGCCTTGCAGAGAAATGGGAGACCTGTGGCCCAGATAGTAGGTGGGTGGGAGTACAGGAAGGCAGTTCCATTTCCTCTCTTTTGCTAGCAGTGGGCTCCCTTTGATGTTGTCTCTGGTCTTCTCTAAATGCAAGTTCGACACGATCTATTTCTTCGATTCCAAAATATTCTCCTCTTCATGCTCTTCCGACCTCACTTTTCCAGGTGTTCTTCCTTATGCTGTCTGTGAAAAGTACTCTATCCCGAAGCCCCGCCTCCCTCCCTGTGTTCTCCCTCCTTCTGCCCTTCTCTTTGCTTCCTTCCAATCTCTCCAGCTCACAGGATAATAGGAATTGCAGAAGGTTATTATCAGAGTTACTTTAAAGTTCAAGCCAGTTACTCTCATGTCACAGGAGAAGGATCGGAGGCTAGAGGGTGAAGTGTCTTGTCTACTGTTGTCCAGGGAGTAGATGCCAATGCTCCAAATGAAATCTGCAACTTCTCACTCCCTAACCAATGTTCTTTCTGTGATAACGCATTGCTTCTCTATTCCCTTTTTTTTCCAGGAATTTGTGCTTAATCATTGCTTTTTGCTTGCCCTTCTGTCTTGGCTCTTTTCAGCCTCGACTGTTCCCCCAGTCCTCGTGGTCCCTGAAGCAAGAGGGAATGGGAGAAATCCAAAGACACAGGCCTTGATCACTAAGGTGGTTGCATTCTGAGCTTAGTTCCAAAGTCGGGTTACATTTCCGATATGAGATACGGCAGGTGCAGGTCCCAGGCTGCATTCAACATCTGGGAAGGTGGAGAATGAAACAGCCTTATCTGCCTGACGCTTGAATGGAATGAGTGCTGAGAAATATCCTCAGGTGAAAGCAGACATTGTGTTCTTTTCTGAGCAACCCAAGGAACACTTAACTGGAAGCTTTTCTCTTAGAAAGGGTGGGGAGATAGGGCAGCGGCAGAAAATCAGAGATTTCCAAGTAACGGAGGAGTCTTGATTTATTTTCTCTATGGGAATGGCACATGCCTGATCCCTCCCTCTTTCTTTTCAAGAAACAATGTCTTAGTTCTGGGAACTGCCAGGCAGTACAATATATGCTCCTTTTAGGGAAGCTAAAGATGAGGAGTGGGGGAGGAGAGAAAAAGGGAGGGAGGGAGAGAGAGAGAGAGAGAGAGAGAGAGAGAGAGAGAGAGAACACTCATTGCCTAAGGAAGCCAGCTAGGGAGGTTCACTTTTAGTAGCCCAGGAGGCAGGACAAGGATAAGCTCCCAGCAAGGTGAAAGGCTCCAGTGAGAACAGAAATGGAGGCTTTGGCGGTTTTCCATGTCTTTGCCGTGTCACCCTTTGTGCCTTAACCACTGAAGGCCATTTCACTTCAGGTGCTGAAGGACACACTCCCCAGGGTCAAGGGTCCCCTGAAGCCTTTTGGAGAACATTATCTCCTGGGAATATGGTAAACTTTTGAGAGCAACCCTAGCATGCAGGCAAATTCTCTGAGAGGTAAGGTAATTCCATCAGTGTGGAGGGACCCAACCCAGGCAGCTTTGGAATCTGCCAAGACAATAAGAAAACCATAGTCCTGCCTTCCTGCAGCCGTCACCCTTTCTGCTCTAGTTTACCCATCTTCCTTTTAATTCTTCAATCCATGCTCCCTTCTCCTCCACACTGACCTTCACTGCAATGTCAGATTTCATTCTTGTAACTACTTACTGTCTATGTGGTCTCGGGCAAGTTATCCCAAGGCATGGCTTCCTCACGTGTAAGATAGAGCTGTGGAGAGTGACAGTAGGGGGCAAGCACTCCGGGTTCTGCCTGGCTCCCCAGGTGGTCAGCAGATTTCAGTTTCTACTTCTTTAATGTTCCTCCTTGCTTCCAAATTGCACTTCAGTTCTTCTACCTAAACCACTCAAAAAAAAACAAAACAAAACAAAAAACAAATCTGGATATAGCTGGATTCTCACAAACTTGAACCCTCCAGCAACTTTGCTTTTTGCCTTTGACTTTTAGGAGAGTGGTAAGTAAAAAGAAGGCAAAGCCAGATCATAACCTCTAAGGAGCACACTAGAGTCATAAGGGCTTGAGTAAGGGCTTGAGATTCTACAGCCTAACCTGGGCCCTTTTCTCTGCCTACATGCCTCTTCAGATGTGCGGCTCTGGGGGTCTCTCTTCTCCTTTTGAGCTCTCTGACGCCCTTACTTTGACTTTTAGACAGTATGTAACTCAGAGTTCCCTTCTGAGTTTTATAATCAGAAAAAAAAAAGGTTTGGTGAAGTATGATCTGCTGTCCTGAACAAAATTGCAAAGTTGGAATCAGGCATTTTAGAAAAGTTTTATAAATAGTTAACCCCAGTAAAACATTCTAAAGGACCCCAGATTGGTTGACTTGGAGATTTTGTGTTAGTCTGACACAATCCCTCTGCTCAGTGCAATGAAGATGGGAAAATCCAATCCCTGTAGTGGCTTTCCTTTCTCCCTGAATCCTCAGCGGCATCTCCAAGACCCTCGTTGCCTGGGTCCAGCCTTCCTGCACCTGTTGCCCTTTCTGCTCCAGTCTACCCATCTTCCTTTTAATTCTTCCATCCATGTTCCCTTCTCCTCTCCCACAGCCAGGAATTCCCTCCTCTGATTTCCCCAGGTACTCTTCATCATCCCTCAGGTTTCAGCTTTGATGTCGCTCTCTCCAGAAAGTGTCCCCCAATCCTTCAGACGCCTCAGGGTCCTCTGTTGCAGTCTCTCATTGCCAACCGCATTCCACAGTTATGACCAGGCCACTCGTGCTCAGTTATTTAATGTCCCTCGCCTTCTTGAGCTTCACCTCCATGACAGTACTGATTGTCTTGGTCATCCTGGAAACCCCAGGGTATAACAAAATGCTTTGCCATAGCAGGTGCTTAATGAGTGTTTGTTGTAAGAAATCAATGAATATGAAAGGTTGAATTTCACTGCCAGAGCCAAGTTAGTGCATCAGACAACAATACCAGGCACTGTTTGACCAGTGGGAGAGATGACGAAGGCTGAGAGTGCGGGATGTCACTGGCAGTACATCAGGAAGGCTCCTGGCTGCAGATCACCAGTGGGTGTGGGCCCCTTCATTCCTCTCACATTCCGATTCATCGAGTTTCAATCTCAGAGGACCCTGGCCGAATGCTCAGGATGTTTCTGTGGGTCTGACTCCCTACAGGGGGAAGCACTGCCACTGTGTCATGCCATTTTTCCAACACTGATTCGGTGGTGAATGGGCCAGAATTTATTGATCTCTTATCATGGCTAGGTCACTGTACAGGTTCTAGCAGCTGTTTTCTAGTACATTCTTAGGGTCATGCTTCTGGGATGTTGTTAATCCTCTTACTAGATTACAGTGGATAGCTAGCAGTTGGTGTGCCATCTTAGCAGCATAATACTTCTAGAAAAATCCATAGTGCCCAGGTATCACCCCCTTCAATACTCTCACTGTAGATACCTTGCATTAGGGCAGGCACCAGGTGGTGAGGTGTGAGCATTGCTACATCCCTTGAGCAGGACTGGGACTTCCAGGGGTCAGGAACCCACCCAGTCCACTGTATGCATATAACATAATCATTCATTCATTCATTCATTCATTTGCAAATGGACATTTAGATTTCCAGTTTGGGGATATTACAAATAAAGCTGCTATAAGCATTTGTGTACAAGTCTTTATCTGGATATATGTTTTAATTCATCTTCGGCAAATATCTAAGCATAGAGTACCTGGATCATATGTTTAATTTCTTAAGAAACCACTAAACTGCTTTCCAGAGAGATTGTACTATTTTATATTTCTATGAGAAGTATATGAAAATTCCAGTTGCTCCACAGCCTCACCAACACTTCATATGCTTAGTCTTTAATTTTAACTATTCTGGATTGGCTCTATTGTTTAGTTGTTTAAGGGCCTGTAATTTTAATCATTCCCATGGGTGTATAGTAGTGTATAGTAGTATATCTTTGTGGTTTTAATTTGCATTCCAGAATGACTGTTAATGTTGAACAACTTTTCATGAACCTATTTGCCATCTGTATTTCTTCTTTGGTGAACTGTGGTTCATATCTTTTGCCCATTTAAATTTTTTATTAACTTTCTTATTTTGAGTATTGAAAGTTCCTTCCTTCCTTCCTTCCTTCCTTCCTTCCTGTACTGGGGATTGAACCCAGGGGCATTCTACCTCCAAGCTACTCCCCCAGCCCTATTTTTTATTCTTTATTTTGAAACAGGGTCTCACTAAGTTGCGGAGGGCCACGAACCTGCGATCCTCCTGTCTCAGCCTCCCAAGTATTGGGATTACAAGCATGCACCACCACACCCAGCTGAAAGTTCTTTATACAGACTATACAATTCCTTTATCAGATACATAAGTTGAACCCTCCTTCCCAGACTATGGCTTATCTTTGTATTCTCTCAGCTGTGTCTTTCAAAGAGTAGAGGCTTTTAATTTTCATAAAGTTTAATTTGTCAGTTTTTTTCTTTCATGGATCCTGCTTTTATTTTATTTTTATATATATACAATGGAATTTTACTCAGCCATAAAAAACAAAATTGCAGGAAAATGAATGAAACTAGACAACACCGTGCTGAGTGAGATCAGCCAGTCTCAGAAAGTCAAAAGTCAAATGTTTTCTCATATATGTGGAAGCCAGAGAGAAAATAGGACACAAAAGAGACTTTAGATAATTGAGGAAAGTGACCAATATGATAGTAGAAGGGGATAGAGGGAGGGAAGTGGGGAGGGGAAAAAGAACTGATTAAAGAAACAGTTCAAATTATGCTGTGCCCATGTATAAAAGTATCACTACCATTCTCACTGTTATGTACGAGGAGGGACCTGAAGGGAAACACGTTAAGACCTGTGTGCATGTTTGTTTGTATGACTTTGAACCTCACTATAATGTATACTTATAATGCACCAAAAAAAGTATATAAAAAAGTAGTGGGCCAGGTATGGTGGCACACATCTGTAATCCCAGCACTTGAGAGACTGAGACAGGAGGATCACAGGTTCGAGGCCAGCCTCAGTAACATAGTGAGACTCTTGGAAACATAGTGAGACTCAAAAAACCAAAACAAAAAATTAAAAAGGGATGGAGGTAGAGCTCGGAGGCAAAATGCCCCTGGAGTCAACCCCCAGTACTACACACACACACACACACACACACACACACACACACACACACACATACACACACACAACTAGTGGGCAAGGATGTCATTCAGTGGTAGTGTTGGCCTAGCATGCTCAAGACCCTGGATTCAATCTACAACACTTGGCGGGGGGGAATTACATAACAAAGTACCTGCTATAATTCCATCTCCAAAGAAAAGGTTCTGGAAGGAGATCTACCAAAATATTAACAAATGGTTATCTTTGGGTAATATGATTATTAGTGACTATTCTATTCTTAAAATTTTCCTATAGCTTTCCAATCTCTTACATAGAACATATATTATTTCAGAACTATATCCAAGAAATCTTTGTTTAACCTAGGTGATGAGGTAGAATAGAAGAAATAAAATATTAGGCAGAAAGGAGATAAATTGGGAAAAAAGGGAAAATACAGTTTTAAAAAATCCAAAACCCATAGCTTCTGCAGGGCCTGCCCTGGACTTGCCCAAAGAGCCAAACAATGGGCTAGTTTCACATCTAAAATTCCTGAGGGGATTCCCTGGGAAGAAAGTCCTGGAGAAAATCACACCTTTGCCCTGCACCAGAGTTCAGTCTCCAAGACTCTGGGGTCCCTGAGAGTCCTATCTCAACACCTTTTGTCTAGTTTGGAGCTTCAAAGAGGAGGCTGCCATCCCATGGTGCCCCTGGCCAGCCCCCCTTCTCGAGTGGGCTCTAAGAAAAAGGATATATTAGATCTGAAGAGCCTTCCTTCCTTCCTTCCTTCCTTCCTTCCTTCCTTCCTTCCTTCCTTCTTTCCCTCCCTCCCTCCCTTTTCTTTCTCCCTCTACCTTCCTCTCTCTCTCTCTCTCTCTCTCTCTCTCTCTCTCTCTCTCGCAACTCTCTGAGCCCCTCTCTGCCAAGGCTCTCACACCCTTGAGATGGCCCGCACCTTCCCTAAGCTTGTGTCCCCACCTTTCTTAAATTAAACCTGTGCCTTTATCTCTGACTGGGGTGTGCTGAAATTCTTCTTCAACACTGGAGCCAAGAACCCACAAAAAGTCATCCCATCTCCCCATGACACAGGGACACAAATCCTTTTTGTATATTTTCTTCTAAAAGTGTTATCATTTTACATTTTACACTTAGGTCTGTGTTTCACTTTAAGCTAAATTTTGTATATGGTGTAAAGTTTAAATCACAGGTCTTTTTTTATTCCATGTGAATATCCAACTATTTCAGCACCATTTATTGAAGGATATTTTCCTGATCAAATTGGCTTTGAATCTTGTGAAAAATTAGTTGTACATATATATATGTACAAATATATATATATATATATATATATATATATATATATATGTAACTTTATAACCCTTAAAGTCAGGTACTATTAGACCTCAAACTTTGTTTTTCTTTTTGTATTTTCCAAAAATAGTCAAAACTTTTTTGTCATTTCCATATAAATTTTACAATAAATTTTATAATTTCTTAAAAAAACACAAGCCTGCTAGAATTGTGTTTGGGAATTCACTGAATCTGTAAACTAATTTGGGGGTGAACTAAATTCTATTTTTAGTCTGAATTCTACAGAGAAACAGAACTGACAGAATGCGTGCCTGTGTGTATATGTGTGTGGATATGCACGCGTTTATCATAAGATGTAGGCTTGTGTGATGATGGAGGCTGGCAAGCCCAAGATTTGAGTCCAAGGAGCCTGAGAAGGAGGAATAGCAGTGTTAAAAGTTCCAACCAGAAAGAAGGGGTAAAACAATGTCCCAGCTGAAGCTGTCAGGTAGGTGGAGCTCCCCCTTGCAGAGGGTCAGCCTTTTTCCTTCTATTCAGGCCTTCAGCTTACTGGATAAAGGCCACCTACACTAGGGAGGACAATCTGCTTTACTTAGTCTGTGATTTGAATGTTAATTTCATCCAAAAACCTTCTCATAGACACAACAAGAATAACATTTGACCAAACACCTGGGTATCTCATGGCCCAGTCAAGTTGACATAAAATTAACCATCCAAATATTTTAAGAATATTCAGAGCCGGGCGTGGTAGCACACGCTTGTAATCCCAGTACTTGGGAGGCTGAGACCAGAGGATACGGGTTCGTGGCCAGCCTCAGCTACTTAGTGAGGCCTTCTGCAACTTAGTGAGACCCTGTTTCAAAATAAAGAATAAAAAATAGGGCTGGGGGTGTAGCTCAGCGGTAGAATGCCCCTGGGTTCAATCCCCAGTGCCGAAAAAAAAAAAAGAATATTCAGTTTTCCCACCCATGAATAGACTAAATAGTTCTATTGATTTAATTTTCTTTAATTTCTTTCAACTATGTTTTATAGTTTTCAGAGTACAGGTATTATATATGTATTGTCATATTTATTCCTAAGTAGTTTATATTTTTGGTACAACTCTAAATGATATTGTTTATTAATTTCACATTTGACTGGATATTATTGGTATGTAGGAATACAATTTTGTATATTGATCTTATATCTTGGATCTTTGTTGAACACATTAGTTTTACTACTTTATTGTGGTACTGGAGATTGAACCCAGAGGCATTGTGCCTCTGAGCTACATCCCCAGATAACCCTCCATCTTTTAAAAATAGGGTCTTGGTAGGTTGCTGAGAGTGTCACTATGTTTGCTGAGGCTATCCTCAGACCTATGATCCTCCTGTGTCAGTCTCCCAAATACTGGGATTATAGACATGCACCACTATGGCCAGCTTACCCCTAGGCCCCCCTTTTTTGGGGGGTACCAGGGATTGAACCCAGGGCATCTTACCTCCGAGCTACACCCCCGGCCCTATTTTTTATACTTTATTTTGAAACCGGGTCTCATGAAGTTGCGGAGGGCCTCACTATGTATCTGAAGCTGGCCACGAACCTGGATCCTCTGGTCTCTGCCTCCCAAGTACTGGGATTACAAGCGTGCGCCACCACGCCCGGCTGCCCCCCTTTTTATTGGCACATTTTGATCATACATCTTGATAAAGTTCAGGGTGATATAGGCATACATTCACCCAGTACTTGTTGAGCCCTCCCCCAGTTCCCATCCCACTCCCTCTCCCTCCCCACCTTCCTATGCTCAACACAGTGATTGACTTTGATAAGTTTGTGTATGTACACAAACTTGTTCATTAAGGTGTTTCCCTCTTCAAGTCTTCCTCTTCCCTCCCATCTCCCTCAATTAGGTCCCCTCCTTCACTCCACTAAGGTTTCTGCTCCTTTGTCTGGAGTCCCTCCTGTGTCCCAATTTCTCCCTAGCTTCCACACATGAAGGAGAACATCTGATCATTCATATTTTGTGACTGACTAATCTCACTTAGCACAATATTCTCCAATTCCATCCATTTCTCTGCAAATGACATAATTTTGTTTTTCTTTATGGCTGAGTAGAATTCCATTGTGTATATATCCCATAATTTTGTAATCTAGTCATCTGTTGATGGACATATCTGCTGGTTCCATAGTTTGGCAATTGTGAATTGTGCAGCTATAAACATAGATACGTATGCATTAGTCTGGTAATTTGGTTTCCATTCTTTTGGGTAGATACCCAGAAGTGGTATTGCTGGGTAATATGGTAGGTTCATTCCCATTCTTCTGAGGATCCTCCACACTATTTTCCAAAGTGGTTACACTAATTTTCAATCCCACCAACAATGTATCATAGTTCCTACTTCTCCACATCCTTGCCAGCATTTATTATTGTTTGTATTTTTAATGATTGCCACTTTAATTGGGGTTAGGTGAAATTTCAGGGTAGTTTTGATTTGCATCTCTCTGATTGGTAATGATGTTGAACTTTTTTTCATATATTTATTAGCCATTTGCATTTCTTCTTTTGAGATGTATCTATTTAGTTCACTTGACCACTTTTTTGATTGAGCTACTTGGTTTTTTGGCAGTGAGTTTCTTGAGTGCTTCGTATATTCTAGATATTAGTCCTCTGTCAAAGGAGTAGCTGGCAAAGATCTTCTCCCATTCTGTTGGCTCTCTTTTGAGTTTCTTGATAGTTTCCTTTACTGCACAGAAGCTGCTCTTCAGTTTAATGCAATCCCACGTATTAATCCTCATTTTAATTTCTTGTGCCTTTGGGGTCTTGTTGAGGAAGTTTTTACCCATGCCTATATGTTGGAGTGTTGGTCCTATGCCCTCTTCAAGTAATTGCAAAATCTCTGGTCTAATTTCCAGGTCTTTGATCCATCTTGAATTGACTTGTTCAGGGTGAGAAAATGGGATTTATTTCCATTTTTCAATATGGATAAAGAGTTTTGGCAACACCATTTGTTGAAAAGGCTTTTACCCAGTGCATGTTTTTAGCCCCTTTGTCAAAAATCAATTGGCTGTAGGTGTGTGGATTTGTTACTGAATAGTCTATTCTGCTCCATTGGTCTATGGATCTGCTTTTGTGCTGATACCATACTGCTTTTATTACTATGGCTCGGTAGTATAGTTTGAAGTCAGGTATTGTGATCCCTCCTTCATGGTTCTTATTGCTGACAACTATTTTGGCTATTCTGGGTCTTTTGTTGTTTCAAATGAATTTAAGGACTGATTTTTATAGATCTGTGAAGAATGACCATGGTATTTTCATGGGGGTTGCATTGAATCTGCAGATCACTTTTGGAAGGACAGCCATTTTGATGATACTTATTCTGTCTATCCAAGAACATGGGAGATCCTTCCACCTTCTAAGATAGCCTCAATTTCTTTCTTTAGTGATTTATAATTTTCATTGTAGAGGTTTTTTACCTCCTTGGTTAGATTTATTTCTACGTATTTTATTGTTTTTGAGGTTATTGTGAGTGGAAACATTTTCTAAATTTCTTTTTCAGTGGATTTATGGTTGGCATATAGAAAAGCTTCTAATTTTTTTAGACTGATTTTGTATCCAGACACTTTGCTGAATTTGTTAATTAGTTCTAAAAGTCTTTTGGTTGAGTTTATTGGGTCTTCTAAGTATAGGATCATGTCATCTGCAAATAGAAATAATATCAGTTCTACTTTTCCTATTTGTATTCCTTTGATTTTCTTCTCTTGCCTTATTGCTCTGGCTAGTCTCGAGTACTATATTGAAAAGGAGTGCTGATTGTGGGCATCCTTGTCTTGTTCCTGATTTTAAAGGGAATTCTTATTGTTTTTCCCCATTCAATATGATGTTGGCTGTGGGTTTATTGATATATTGCCTTTATGATGTTGAGGTAAGTTCCTTCTATTCCAATTCTCTGCGGTGTTTTTAACCTGAATGTGTGTTGAATTTTGTTGAATGTTTTTCAGCGTCTATTGAAATGATCACGTGGGGGTCTTTATTTCTGTTTATGTGGTGAATTACATGGATTGTTTTTCTTTTTTTATTTTTTATTAGTGCATTGCAAACATACATTTTGAAGGATTTCAGGGTGGTTGACGTATACATGCACTCATCGGTCAATTAACCCTCCGCAATTCCCACCCCCCGTCACCCTCCTCCCTGGTTCCCGTTTTCAGCATAGTAGTTGACTTTGATATCTTTGCGTAAGTCCATCCTGTGCTCCAGTTTGTTTCCCTCTCCCTCCCTCCCGTCTCTCCCAGTTAGTTCACCTTCTTCACTCATCTGAGGTTTTCTCTCTTTGTCTGTGGTCCCTCCTATGCAGGGTCATGGTTCATTGTCCCCTGACCTCAGTACTGGGGTACTATGGGGCAGGGCCAGGGGCTCCCCCATTCCTACGTCCCCAGTGCCGGGGTGAGGGGTTCTTCAGGGGTGGGGCCAAGGGCTCACCCGCCCCTGTCTCCAGTGCCAGGGAGGAGGGGTTCTCCAGGGACGGGGCCAAGGGCTCATCCGCACTGTATCCCCAGCACCGGGGGATCTCTGGGGGCGGGGCCCAGGGCTCTCCCGCCCCGTGTACCCAGCGCCGGAGGGGGGTCTCCAGGGGCAGGACCAGGGGCTCAGCCTTCCTGTGTCCCTAGCGCCAGGAGTCTCCGGGGGCGGGGCCCAGGGCTCTCCCACCCCGCATCCCCAGCCCTGGAGGGGGGTCTCCAGGTGTGGGGCCAAGGGCTCACCTGCCCCGCATCCCCAGTGCTGGGGGGAGGGGTTCTCAGGGAGTGGGGCCGAGGGCTCACCCACCCCGCATCCCTAGTGCTGGGGGGTGTTTCTGGGGGAGGGGCCGGGGGCTCCCCCTCCCTGTGTCTCAAGTGCCAGGGTGAGGTGTTCTCCGGGGGCAGGGAAGAGGGCTCACCTGCCCCATGTCCTCAGTGCTGGGTGGAGGGGTTCTCTGGGGGCGGGACCAAGACTCGCCCACCCCACTCTCCGGCACCAGGGAATCTCTGGGAACGGGGCCAAGGGTTCACCTACCCCACGTTGACATCACCAGGGGGAGGGATTCTCTGGGGGTGGGGCCGAGGGCTCACCTGCCCCATGTCCCTATAGCTGGGGTTCTCCGGGGACGGGGCTGAGGGCTCACCAGTCCCATGTCCCCAGGTCTGGGGGGGTCTTCAGGGGGTGGGGCCAAGGGCTCACCCTCCCCGTGTCCCCAGTGCTGGGGGAGGGGTTCTTTGGGGGCGGGACCAAGGGCTCACCTGCCCTGTGTCCCCAGCACTGGGGGGGAGGGGTTCTCCAGGGGCGGGGCCAAAGGCTCATCTGCCCTGCTTCCCCAGCACCAGGGATCTCTGGGGGCGGGGCCAAGGGCTCACCCACCCGTGTTCCCTGCGCTGGGGGCAGGGGTTCTCTGGGGACGGGGCTAAGTGCCGCCCGCCCCGTGTCCCCAGCGCTGGGGTTCTCTGGGGGCAGGGCCGAGGGCTCACCCGCCCCTTGTCCCAGTGCTGGGGGTCTCCATGGGCAGGGCTGAAGGTTTGCCTGCCCCGAATCCCTGGTGCAGGAGGGGGTCTCTGGGGGCGGGGCTGGGGGTTGACCCACCCGTGTTCTCTGTGCTGGGCTGCTGGGGAGGGGGCCATGTCTCATCTACATATGTCCTCAGTTCTGGGGTGTTCCAGGATGGTGTTGTGCTGCTCATGGGGGATGTGGCTTACTGGCTCCTGTTCTCAGAGTTGGGCTGCTCCTGTGTATGGCCACCTCTTCTTTGTCTCTCCTCATCACATTCATTGCGGGAGCAGAGGCTCATTGCCAACCCCTTGAAACCATCGTTGTTGTAGGTGAAGGTCTGGATTGATTTGGGCTTCATGTTCTGGAGTTGGTCGGCTTCAATGGTGGTCTATAGTCGCTGGTTTCACAAGGATCTGCTTTCTCTTTGCTGTTGGTCTCCGGGAGTTGAGGTGCAGGTGTGGCCCCGTATTTTTGTTGCTGAGCTGTTCTAGGGGACCGTGCTGTGTTCATCCAGGTCTTCAGTTCTGTGGTATTCTGTGCCAGTGCTAGGCTACTCCAGGGGGCCCATGTTTCACTCATTCTTTTTTCTCGGTGTTGGGGTGCTCCTATGCCTGGCCGCCTCACCCATGTCTCTCCGTGTCACTTTCTTTGTGGGGGCTGAGGTTCACATCCCACCCTTTGCAGTTGCTGCCTTTGTAGGTGTGGATTTTGTTCAACTTGGGCTTCATCATGGTCCAATGTTGACTGCATTTGATAGTGGACTATAATCTTTGGTTTCACAAGAATCAGTTGTATCTTTGCTGGAGGATTCTGGGGGCCGTGGTGCTGGGGTGGCTCAGCCAAGATGACACCTTTGTCTCAGCTCTCCGCTTACTAGGTGAGATGCTCTGAGCTCCCTACCTCCCTCTGCTCCTTCCACTGACTCACAGTCCTCCGCACTTTGGATCTCATTATTTTGTTGAGCTTTGGCTGTCCTGCTTTTCTTGTCAAGAAGAAGTCTTCCTGCTGTCCGGCCTCTGACTCTTGGAGCGCCAGCGACACACTGCCTCTCTCTTTCCCATCATCTTGGTTCTCCCCTGTAAGGCCTCTTTGGCTCTGGCCAGCTCCTGCTCCTTCTGTGCCAACTGGACCCTGAGCTCCGTGGCCGAGAAGACCTCGGCAGCCTTGCCACCCTGAGACTCCTCCAACTCCTCCATGTCCTCGGCCAACATCTCCTTCATCTGCTTCCTGGAGCCAGGACACCTCTTCCTGCAGGAGCATGGGCTGGCTGCAATCGCCATCTGCTAGAGCCAGGGGTGCCCCTGCGTAGGGCCGATCGCTATGCCCCACTGCCTCTGTGCACAGCTCTCAGGCTGCGGGCCCAGTGGTTGCGTGGGCCCTGCCCAAATATATTTTTAAAAATGGTTGAAAGGCCTCTGGGCACCAGGGTGCAGGCAGGAAAGGGTTCTGGGGAGCGGTGAGCTGACTCTATGCCGGGCTCAGTGGTGGCCAGCGCCTGGAGCTCTCTGGCTGCAGCCACAGCAGCGCCTTCTTCCTCGTCATCTTCGTAGGCTCCGAGCCAGGACGCAGCTACTGTGCCAGCCCCGCAGCCCTGTTCCCCGCCCTACTTTTCTTGTTGAGAGGCAGTCTTCCCGCCAGCCGAGTTCCGAGTTTCGGAGTGCCAGCAATATGCTTCCTCCCTTCATCTCACTCACCCATGTTCTGTGGATTTGGTTCGATGTGGATTTCATCACAGTCTGATGTCGACTGCTTTCAATGGTGGACTATAATCCCTGGTTTCACAAGAGTCAGCTGTTTGTTGGAGGATTCCAGGAGCCACGGTGCTGGTGTGGCTCAGCCAAGATGGCGCCTTTGTCTCCGCTCTCTGCTTACCAGGTGAAATGCTTTGAGTTTCCTACCACCATCTGCTCTTTCCACTGCCTCGCATTCTGCTGCACTTTCTCTCCCACTGTTTTGTTGAGTTTTAGCTGTGCTTGTTTTCTTGTCAGGAAGCAGTCTTCCTGCCCACTGAGCTCTGACTCGGAGTGCGGGCGAGACACCCCTTCTTGCTATTCCGCCATTTTCCTCCCTCCCTGGATTGTTTTTCGTATGTTGAACCAGCCTTGCATCCCTGGAGTGAACCTGACTTGGTCGTGGTGTATAATTTTCTTGATATGGTTTTGAATGTGCATTGCTAGTATTTTGTTTACAAGTTTTGTGGCCCTAGTCCTTTTTGTTTTTATTTTGAAACAAGTTCTTGCTAAGTTGCTGAGGCTAGCCTCCAACCTGCAATCCTCCTCTCTCAGCCTCCCAAGTACTGGGATTACCGGCATGCACCACTGTGCCTGACTAATATATTGGTTCTTAAAGTCTCCCTACTACTTTTTCCATTCATCCATGGGTGCTTCCTGTAGCAACCATTACTATTCTGATGGTGATTTTCTATTGTTCTGATTCCTTCTACATTTAATATTTGAATTTTTCTTTTTAGAAAGTTCTGTTCCTTCTTCCTTATTTGTTTATTTAATAATTTATTTATATCAATATGAAGTCATAGATATTTATTTTACTCTTTGGGTTTTAATCCAATGCTATAATTATCCATTTCATTAATTTTAATCCAATACTGTAATTATCTATTTCATTTGGCCATTGGGAGCTTTTCCGAGTTGACTCTTGCAGTTTTTGATATGCCCACCACTGGCTGATTCCCTAGTTCATTGTCCAACATTCTAGATTGGCTTTAGAGTATTTCAGGCACTTTATATACCAGATAATATAACTTACTCCTTCAACATTTCATATATCTCTAAAATACATAGGCATGATAGACTGGGCCTTGAAAATAAGTAATGCTGAAGAAATGGTGTGGCTGCCCAAAGATCACTTATACATATATGTGGACACAGAGTCCATTTTTCTCTTTTAACTGCTACTTTTGCTCCAGATTCCAAAGGCCAACTCTTTTGTTTCCATCTCAACAACTTCCACAGGATAGATACCATCCCATCTCTATTGCATGTTGACACAAAACTCTGAAGACAACTGAACCTCATTATGCTTTTTGGGAAACACAGGAGGTAGTAGAATTTGGAGGCAGGGGATAAAAAGGGTATGTCCTGACCGGCACAATGGATCAAGCACTCTGTAATAAAGCGTGTGGAATTGAAAATAGCGGATAGTTTTTTTATTGGGTCAGAATTCTTAGTGGATGTTTTTTTTAGGGAAGAAATAAAAAAATCAGGGAGAGAAAAAGTAAAAGAAGGCATGATTCAGTATTATATATAAAACTTCCTTCTTTTTGACACCTCTCTGTCTCACTATTCTGTATCAAGAGTTTTCATGGCTGGGCTTTCTTTTACCTGGATAATGGGCAATTCCTTGGAGATAATCAGCTCTTGAACACCTCTCTCCAACTATGCCTTCCAGATCCTGGGACAAGTATGAGAAAATGAAAGCTGTAGTTCATCACATGGCAGCATCGTCTACTTGAACTCATGAATGCTCGGGCTATGATTCTTTTTATTATTATTATTATTTTTTTTTTTTTTGCAGTACTGGGGATTGAACCCAGGGGCATTCTATCTCCGAGCTACACCCAAAGCCCTATTTTTTTTTATTCTTTATTTTGAACCAGGGTCTCACTAAGTTGCAGAGGGTCTCACTAAGTAGCTGAGACTGGTCGCAAACCCGGATCCTCCCATCTCAGCCTCTCAAATACTGGGATTACAAGCGTGCGCCACCATGCCCAGCTTTATTAATATTTTTTATACTTCTATTGGTGCAATGTAATTATACATGACAGTAAGATTCAAAGTGATACAATCACACATGTACACATCACTTGGTGTATTTCCCTCCATATCTCCCCTTCTTTCCCCCTTCATCCCTTCCGATACATGTTACTAGGATCGGTAGTGAAACCTTCTTTGTGGAGGTAAGTTTATTTGAACTATTCCCTTCCTTAATCCTTATTTTTCCTCTCTTCACTTCCATCCCTCAGCCCCCTTCCACTATTCTACTGTTTTTTTCCTCATTTGACTGAAGACCTTTTTGCTTCCTATTTTCTCTCTAGCTTCTACATATGAGAGAAAGCAAACAACCCTTGACTTTCTGAGATTGGCTGATATCACTCAGCATAATATTCTCTAGTTTCATCCATTTTGCTGAAATGACATAATACTATTCTTCTTTATGGCTGAGTAAAATTCCATTGTGGGTATGTCCACAGTTTTGTTATCTGTTCTTCTGTTGATGGACACCTAGGTTGGTTCCATAATTTGGCTATTGTAAACTGTGCTGCTATAAACATGGGTATGCACGTGTCACTGTCATATTCTAGCTTCAATTCCTTTGTAAAGACATTGAGGTGTGGTATGACTGGGTCCCATGATGGTTCCATTCCTAGTCTTTTGAGGAATCTCCATACTCATTTCCATAGGGGTCATTCCACTTTTCACCAGCTTCTCTGATTTGAACAGTATGTTGGGCATCTACTAGTTCCCATTGGATGTCCTTTATGGTTGTACATTTATGGAGCAGGAGAGGAGCAGCTCAAGCAATCTGGACTTCTGAATGGTCTCATTCATTCCACAGAAGCATTACCTCCTGCCTCACAGCCTGCCCAAATCCCTTTCCATTTCCTCCACAGTTCTCCATGGCTGTGCAAGTTCAGCCTTCCATCCCTCTGCCATGTGGGTTATTTCCAGTCCAAGTTTATTTAGGCACAGTCTCCACAAGTATATGTTGGGTTTTTCAATGCACCCAGCATCCTCCCCTCACCAGCTGCTTTATTCTACAAAGTAGAGGATTTAGACTCTTAACAGAAAAGAAATAAGGCCTCTTCTGCTCCCAGGGAAGCCACCTGCCTTCCACCTCCAGGGCAATTCTGCTCCACTCTGTTGATCTTGGTAAACTGTGGAACTGGAAGTGGTGGAACAGAATTTCAGTCATTTACCTGAACAGTTTATATTCTTTGGACCTCTACCAGCCAGCCCACTGTATCCCATGTAAGATTCAAATAATATTTTCTCACCTCTTGTGGCTCATAAATTTCAACTTATGTGTGAGCGATGTGTCCACATTTCTTGGTTTGCTTTGACTCACACCAGCAGGGTAGTTAGATGCTGATGAGTGACCCATTAAAGGAACCATTATGAATGTTTAAAAATATATATACACTTCTACATGTGCACATATACTATTAAACTGTTGTTTTTTGTACTGGGGATTGAAACCAGTGGGGATCTACCACTGAGCTATATCCCCAACCCTTTTAAAAAATATTTAAAAAAAATTGAGACGGGGTCTTGCAATGCTGCCCAGGCTAGCCTGGAATTACAGGCATGTGCACCCAGCTAAACTTTTTTCTTTAGTGTTGACAAAACAGAGAGGAAGCACATACCATGTACGGTAATTCTAAATCATGCATTTGTTCAACCCAAAGCCCTTTCTAGGGCAACTAATATCTTCACCTAGCCAATGTTGTGACTATAAGGCCATTACCATGAACTAATTTATGAATTCAGTCATTCAACAATCATTGACTAAGCATCAATTATGTGCCCTTCTCCATTCTAAGTCCCAAGGACAGAGTCCTTGCCCTTGAGAATTCACATTCTACTATATTCGTGGAAAGTATAAAGGAGTGAAGGGGAAGAGAGTTAGCACTTGTGCTAGGTGCTTTGTATAAAGTATTAAACTCATCAAATTCTCACATCATCCTAAAAAGTATTAGTGATGCTATTAGGTCCCCTTCTCAAGATTCCCCTAGTTCTCCCACATGGTCCTTGTCTCAGTATCTTTATCCATAAAGAATTCGCATGGATAAGACAGATATGCAGATTATCATGCAGTGAAATATGTTCTATGATTAAGGTGATAAGGGTTACAGAAGTGGAAGGGTTCATTGTCCAGGCATGTAAGGCTCCTCAAACTTTATTATTCATATGAACTACCTTGATTCCTGGGCTCTTTCCTGAGAGATACTGATTCAGTAGGTCCTGTTCAGAGAACCAGGGACCTGTCTTTTGACAAATGCTCCAAGTGCTTCTAATGGAGGGGAATCTTTAAACCATATTGACAAACAGAGGTCTAGAAGCAGGTAGACTTCTAGGTCAGTCACATAAGTGGATCCTTCTGGAGTTCAATGTGGCCAAATAAATAAATAAATAAATAAATAAATTTTGGTACTGGAGGTTGAACCCTGAGGCATTCTGAGCTACACCCCAAACTCTATTTTACCTTTTATGTTGAAACAGGGTCTCACTAAGTTGTTGAGGCTGGCCTTGAACCTGCGATCCTCCTGTTTCAGCCTCCCAAGTACTGGGATTACAGGCGTGTGCCACCACACCTGCTTGCCCAAATTTATTTCTTGCTGATATTCTAGAGTATGAAATGTCACACTGTCAGATTTATTCATCCATTTCTTGGCTTCAAACCATCACCATCGTTTAATACCTTACTGGAAATTACATCATTACTACATTGATCCTAGACAGAAAGAACAGCATCAGTTACAAGGTGGCAGTTGTGAATAGCAGGGGAAAGTAAGGGCCTTATTTCCAGGGCTTGGTTGAGAGACCAAGGACCAGGCTCTGCTTTGGACTTTCTCACAAGTGACTGCTTCATGGCTACATCCAAATAGGTGACATCTGTCAAGACTAGCTTGGTGCCTCCTGACTTTATTCTGCTAAGACCTATGTCATATACCATTCCCTTCTGATTTGTTGTTCTCGTTGGAACTGTGTCTTTCATCTCCCATCAGATATCTCCCAGAATTCTGTCTCCCTGGGGCCTTCCAGACATAACTTTGCCTATTCAGATCATCTCAGGAAATTCTCAGGCCTTCTGTGTGTAGGGCTGCCCATGTGCTCCTGGGCATGCTGTTGATCACAGGTGTGACCCTTAGCGTGCACACTCCAGGTTGCAGGGAATATTGCATTTGTTTTCTTTAAATCACCATGAATACACATCTGATTTCTCATCCCTCTGGTTGTTGGGAAATTCAAGCTAACATCTAGATGCCTCAGACCTCAGGGTCCGAGGATTGTATGAGCACCAGAACTTTGGGAAGGCCTATCTGGTCATAGAAAATGATTCACCCTGGTTAGAGATGCAGGGGCGTTCTACCTCCACGCTACACCCCCGGCCCTATTTTTTATACTTTATTTTGAAACCAGGTCTCACGAAGTTGCGGAGGGCCTCACTAAGGGGAGAGAGAGAGAGAGAGAGAGAGAGAGAGAGAGAGGGCTGAGGCTGGCTGCGAATCAGGATCCTCCAGTCTCTGCCTCCCAAAGTACTGGGATTACAAGCGTGCACCACCACGCCCGGCTCCTATTATTCCTTTGTGGCATTATTTCATAGCATTACAGAGTCCAGTGGCTTCCCCCCGTCCCTTTTTGATACTGGGGATTGAACTCAGGGGCATTCTACCTCTGAGCTAGACTCCAAGCCCTATTTTATTTTTTTGAAACAGGGTCTTCCTAAGTTGATGAGTGTCTCACTAAGTTGTTAAAGCTGGCCTTGAACCTGTGATCCTCCTGTCTCAGCCTCCCAAGTACTGGCATTGCAGGCATGTGTCACCACACCCTGCTCATTGGCTCATTTTTATTATTTTTTTGTGCAACTGAGAATATAGTGACTTTCAAAGAGGCTGGGCACTCATTGCACATGGACTAAGTCCCTTGGGTGTGCACACACAACTACCCCTTCTGAATTTTTTTTTACGGCACCCCAAAACAATGCTGCCAAGAAGTAGGACGTGGCTCTTATTCATAGTGAAGACTACAACAATCTATCTGACTAGTTTAGGCTTTGTTTTGAGGTAAGCTGAAATGGAAAGCCAATTTTTATTTTTTCATATAGTTACTGAGGGAAGAATTTTAAGATGTGGGTATTTGTAGGTGGAAAGGGGGAAATGGCTTTTTTTTTTTTACTTCTTCCTTGGGAAAAAACATTGATATTGAAACTTACAATATGCCTGAACAAGGACTACATTATCCTATTTAATCTTCTGACACATTTAGAGGAAAATAATAACTTCCAAATTTTGCAATTATAGAAGAGAAGAAAGAGGGCAATGAACTTGTCTAATACAAAAAAAAAGGTACAAGAAAGTAAAGTGGCATTCCAGTGGTGGGCGTCGACATGGGTCTCTTGACTCTAAGACCAAGATTTGATTCCTACATCATTATGGGCCTATCTGCCATCACTACAAATTTGACTAAAATGATTATTCCTCTAAAACCCCTTTTCTTTAGGGAATAGTACACAGGTTGCTAAACTATTTGCCCATTTATGATGACAATTGTAAAAGATCTTTGCTATTTTGAAAGTCAGTTTTTAGCAGAGGTCTAAGTCTTTTTATTGGAGAGATTTGTTTTTGCTTATGGGTATAAGAGAAATCAACTAGGAGACAAGAAAAGTGAAGTTTTGAATCTTAGATAGTCACAACCATTGAGTTCCACCCTCTACCTATCCTTAATTTCTTTTTATGAAGCAATATGTGTAATGATTTATTACAAAACAGACCAAACTTATCCTCCTGTACAAAATGATACTTATGTTTTTATGGAACCCTGTGTTGTTCAAAGCCACTTTGTAAGAATTAGGTCGTTTTCTAAAGTCTGTTCTGTCTTTCAAGTGTCCTAAGGCTACATCAACCCAGTCCAATGCCTGGCCTCATTTAACTTCACATTCTGCAGAGGAAAGACATACTCGGTTGTTTCCTCTTCCACTACCTCCCAATCATACTTTCTACCTGTGCAACTTCCATCTTGCCTGCTGTGATTTCAGCAGTTTTCCTACTTGTTACATCTTTAGAAAGTATAGAGAACAGCTGGCTTCCTCTCTGCATATAATAATCCCTCTGAGATTTAAATATTACTATTCATTTCCTTACCTTTAGTGGGAGGAATTTTTTGCTGGACATTTTGGAAGGCCTACCGGATGCAGCTTTTAATAAAATATCCATGAGCTGGAATGAAGCCACCAGATAGGAGGTGACCTCTCTTGGACTTAAAGCATGATAAGGATCATAAAATTCTAAGGCAGAATCCATCTGGAGGGGTGAATGCTGATAGGACAGCCACTTCTCACTATTTTTTAACAAAGCAGCGTTTTATTCCAATAAAGATGGCTAGGGCCGCTAGTCAATGGCAAGATATAGGCATTATTTACATTTGTTGTCAAATAATTAACTTAAACTCAAAGGGAAGTTGTTTAAATATGAAGAAATCACAATGAAGAGAACAAAAGATGTAGAAGGAGGCATCATAATTTGTGTTTATGTCCTTGTAACTTCTAAATTCAATGACTTCATGATGATTTATTGTGTCTACCATATCCCAGGCACTATTCTAGACACCAGGGCTACAGTGATGACAAGAAAGAAGTCCCCAACATTATCATCTCCTTAAAGCAAATGTCAAATTCTCTCAAACAAATCTCATTAGTCACAATGCCTACCCCTTAAGAACTTTCAGATCAAGACAGAAACACGGATATAAATCCATTCAAAGAAGGCAGAAAATTGCAGGTTTGAGGCCAGCCTCAGCAACATAGTAAGACCCTGTTTTATAATAAAAAAATAAAAAGGGTTGGGGATATAGCTTGGAGGTAGAACGCCTTTGGGTTCCAACCAAAAACAAAAAAGAAGGTAGAAAAAAATGTAAGTGAATGGCAGGCAGCATAATCATTGGAGAGGGTTGGAATGGAATAATAGATTCTTACAATTAAAGAGTACTCGAGGCAACTCCAACTGCAAAGGCCCTGAGGCCTTGGTATATTTAAAGAAAAGCAAGAAGGATGATATGCAAGGAACACTCCCAGGGAGGGAAATGGTGGGAGACAAGGTCAACGAGAGTCAGAGCCCAGGAGGTAGAGGGTCTTGCAGACCGAGGCACAAATTTGGGAGGCCACACATGAGAAGAGGCCTGGGGTGTTTTAGAGTCTCTGTGAGGGCAGGGATTTGGAGAAAGAGCAGACTTTGAAGTCTGTGCCAAGATCTGCCACTTACTGTGAATTGGGCAAGTTAAATAATCTCTCTGAGCTTCGACTTCTTCATCAGTAAATTTAGAACAATAAACTTCAGAGAGTTGTTTTGACCATTAAAAAGGCAAAGGTAAAAATTGGAGAGTGGTTTAGAGCACAGCAGGCTCTGAATAAATGCAGTTGTTATCACTCTCTGCTGGTAAGGCAGAGAGCATGTAGATACACTCAGAGCATCCTGTGCAGAAGGCATTCTTCCTCTCATTTTCTGGCTGTGGAAACTACATAGCTAAGGATTAGCAGCAAGTAATCACTAATAAGTGGTTAAATCAAGATTCAAATCCAGGCTTGTCTGACTTCTGAACCCTTCCCCTTTTTCTCTGCCTTCTTTGATAATTCTAAGACCGAAGTTCTCTTAGGTCTCTAAGACCTAACCTCTGAATGTAATTTGAAGGTGGACCAGTCAGAATAGAAACAAAAAATGAAATTTAAATCTTGCACTGGTATTGGGCTTATGCAGTAGTCCCAGGCCAGTGTCAGGGGAGTAAATGCCAGGGGAGATAGAGTCTTATGAGATACTATTTGTTTTTAAAAAAGAATTTTTTTATTTTTATTGGTGCTTTATGATTGATCCCTTTCTTCAATTCTACTGGTTTGTCTCTATTTTCATCAGGTGCTTTTTTTTTCTTTCTAGCTTCCACATATGAGAGAGAACACTTGACCCATTCTGAGTCTGGCTTATTTTGTTCAGCACAATGCTTTCCAGATCCATCATTTTCCTGCAAATGACATAATTTTGTTCTTCTTTTTTTTTTTTTTTTGCGGTACCGGGGATTGAACGCAGGGGCGTTCTACCTCCGCGCTACGCCCCCGGCCCTATTTTTTATACTTT
>PVJS01022944.1:0-30063 GCA_004027185.1 Glis glis | reverse complement strand
AGTAGAGAGAGAGAGAGAGGGAGAGAGAGAGAGAGAGAGAGAGAGAGAGAGAGAGAGAGAGAGAGGGAGGGAGACAGGGAGAGAGAGAGATAGAGAGACAGGGAGGGAGGGAAGGCATGTGCGAGCTGAGGCTGGCTGTGAACCGGATCCTCCGGTCTCAGCCTCCCAAAGTACTGGGATTACAAGCGTGCGCCACCATGCCCGGCTCACTTTGTTTTTAAATTTCAAACTTAATTGTTTCTTTTTAGAGTCTAAGAAGTATGTGAAATTTGTTTCTTTAAAAAACCTTGTTATGCTTGTTTATTAATTCAAATAATTTTTCTTTTTTAAAATAAATTCTTTGGGAATTTCTCTTCACATAATCATATCATTGATGAACAAAGTTTTGTTTCTTCTTATTCTGTATAGCTTTTACTTTCTTTTATTTCATTTTCTGGCCTTTTTGTACTAGGTAAGACTTCCAGCATGGTATTACACAGGAGCAGTGAGAAATAACATTCTGGCATTGCTCCTGATGTTAGCATAGTGTCTAGTTTCTCACCATCCAGTGTATTAGCATAAGCTGGGTGCAGTGGCACATGTCTATAATCCCAATACTTGGGAGGCTGAAACTTGACAATCACAGGTTTCAGGGGAGTGCGCATTAACTTAGCAAGACCCTGTTTCAAAATAAAAATAAAAAGATGTGGGAGTGCAGCTCAGACATAGAAGACCCCTGGGTACCTACTAGTAGCATACAGGTGGCTGAAAAACAAAGCAGCTCTCTGGAGTCTCTTTTTATCATGAATATAAATCTTAGTTGTGGGTCAACCCAATAACTGCGCATTCTCAATTTTTCCTTCCCTTATGACATTACTGCCATCTATTTTATTTACTTATATTCTAAAATCACCTATTTATTATCATTATTTTTGGCAAATAATAATCCACTAAGAATTAAAAAAAAAAAACCCTACAACATTCTTCCATTCTTCCAGTAGATCTGCATTTCTGGTCTATGTAAGTTTCTTTTTCCCTCAATAATTTCCAACATTTCTTGCAGCACGTATTTACTGTTAAGAAACCATTCATCTTTTATTGACCTCAGAAGTCTTTATTTCTTTTCCACTTTTGAAGAATAATATCACTAAATGTAGAATTTGGGGAGGGAGTTGTTTTTTTTTTTTCAGCACCATTTCATTCCACTCTTCTTGCTTGCATGGTTTCTGATGAAAAGTTTTAAAAGTCTTATGCTTATACTTAAAGTAGAAAAGTTTTCCTTTCTTTTCCTCTAACTTCTTTTAAAAAATCTCTACTTGTTTTTTTTTTTTTATTCTGCAGTTTGAATATCATATACATAGGTGTAGCTGTATGGTACTTATAGTGAGATTCCTGGATCTGCTGTCTGTTGGTACTTTGGGAAAATTCTCATCCAATATTAGATCATGGAATTTCTTGTTCTTTGTTTCTGTTTTTCTTTTTCTTCTTCTTCTTTTCCTGGTCTTCTAACTGTATGTATTTACAATTTACTACAGTTGTTGGATGGCTTTCTTTGATTTTCAATTCTTTTTCTCTATACATTTCAGTTTTCACATTTTTCTATTGACATTTTCTTTTTTATGTGGTATATGAATTTTTACTTATTTATTTTATACTTTTATTGGTGCATTGTAATAATATATCATACTGAGGTATAGAGTGACATGATTATACATGCACACAACACTTGGTGTGTTTCCCTCCAGATAGGATCCCATGTCCTGCATTTTCAACCACAGATTCATTCCTCAGCTATGTCCTCTCTATTGATGAGACCATCAAAAGCGTTATCCATGTCTAGTTTGGTTTATAATTTCTATAATTTCCTTTTAAATGTGTCAAATACCTCTCAACTTACATTACCCACCTATCCTTACATGTCGTCTACTTTTTCCACTAAAGTCTGCTATTGTCTGAATGTTTGAGTCCTCCCAAAGTTCCTATGTGGAAACCTGCCCACCAATGTGATGGGATGAGGAGGTGGGGACTTTGGGATGTGATTAAATCACAAGAGTGGAGCCCTCACGATGGGGAATAGGACCCGAATAGAAAAGACCCAAGAGAGCTGCTTTGCCCCTTTCACCATCGAGGATGCAACAAAATGATACCGTCTCTAAAGCAAGAAAAAAACCCTCACCAGACACCCTGATCTTGGATTTCCCAGACTCCAGACCATGCGAAACATATTCTGTTATTTATAAGCCACTCAGTTTATGGTATTTTGTGAGAACAGCCTGAAAGGACTAAGATCCTTTAACATATCAATCATAGATATTTTAAATTCCAACTTGAGAACTATAGTTAATAAAATTGTATTGCACTTGGGATTTTTGTTAAGTAAGTAGGTGTGAGCTGCTTTTGTCACACACACGCACAAAAAGTAACTATGTGAGATGATAGATATGTTAATTTGTTTCAGCATAGTAAACATTTTACTATCTATGTGCATTCTGTAACATTGTTATAAACCTCAAAAATACAAAATAAAATTTAAGATAAATAATTTCTAGATCATCTAATTTCATCATGCATATCATATTGGAGTCTAATAAGTCTAATTATGACTAATGCTTTTTCTCCTCAGAATTTTATCTTGTCTTTCAACATGACTTACTATATATTTTTATTGAAAGATGGACATGTATTGACCAATAGGAGTTGAGGTAAATATGCTTTACGTGTGAGGATTTATTGTAATCCGCTTGGGAGTCCAGCCGTGATTAATAGCTGAAACTGTTGGTGCCAGAGATTTTTTTGTCTTACTCTCCTGTGCTTTTTTTTTTTATTCCCTTCTTGACTTTGTGCTTCCCAGATGGAAAGTCTGTTTCTTGTACCTCCTTCAGCTGCAACATGTAAGTGTGCTATTAATATGTGTGGCATAGGAATTTTCTAATTTATTTATTTTTTCTTTTTTTTATTTGATACTCAAAATTGAACACCCAAGGCCTTCTACCTCTAAACCACACACCCCCAGTTCTATTTTCTATTTTTAAACAAGGCCTTGATAACTTTCTAAGGCTGGCCTCAAACCTGCAATCCTTCTGTCTCAGCCTCCCAAATACTGGAATTACAGGCAGTGGCATCATGCCTGGCTGTAACATTGTAATATTTTAAGGTATGTCTCTTTCTTTAAGTAAATGTGCCCAGGTTAGTAGTCTGAAAAAAAAATCACTGGTTTTTCTGCAGTAGTATAAAATGTTTTCCATCCATTAGATGACAGAAGAAGGTTGCAGTGTTTTAGAATACAATGAGTAGCTTTAATTCAGCTAGATATGGCTCTGGTAAAGTCTGCTGCTTTGGAGAATGGGGATTTGTTATAGAGAACACTCTGGGTATATTTTGAAATAACTATTCTTCCTCCTACTGCCAGAAACACAGAGGGATTTTTCTTGAATATTCATCATGAGCATTTGATGGGATTCCTGGAGGGGAAACTATGAAAGTTTTGGGGTATTTCTAAAACTGCAGTCTCTAGGAGTTTCACACTTTTACACGAGTATATACTCAACAAATTTAAGTCAGTCATGTATAACTAAAATAGGTATATGTAAAGATGAGCTTCACTTTTCTCGACTTAGCAAAAGCCATTCTTTTTACTTTTGTTTAAATTTATAAATACAAATCAAACTTTGGGTAAAAATACAAGGACACTTGGAATCAATTTTTTTCTCATTTGTGGTCAGAGCAGGTAGTGTATTCTGCTTTGCTTTTTAAAACTACAACTTCACTTTATAATATCTACCATGTTTTTCATATAATATTATATCTTTGAGATTCTGGTAGGCCAATAAATGATAATTATTTCTATGGCTATACTTTGTTCCTAAGATTATAAAAAATCTTCGCTTACAAATACTTTATACTTTTTATGTATGAACAATATGCTTCTATAGAAAAGTAATATGGGAAACATAACTATTTTTTCACTGCATAAACCAAGAGAATCAATAACTAACAATTGAAAATCTTCAGGGCTATTTTGCAACCTTTTAAATCAAGCAGTTGCTAAAATGAAATGCTTCTAAAATGAATTGGCTTCTACATCATATCTATGTTCAGTTCTACATTAAAAATATTAATGATCTTATTCGCTTGTGAAATTGAATGCAGTTGAATAAATGCTGTAAATAAGCACACTTTCTTTTTCTTTCTTCCATGTTTAAGGGTGTGATGGATGGGTTTATTTAAAGTACTAAGCCCTACTGAAGTCTAAATAATGGAACACCTATTAACATCTCTTGTTAGGTATGTAAGTATTTGTTATGTAGGTCTTTTAACTCCTCTACAGAATTAAAATTTTTCTAAATAAAAATAGTCTAGGGGCAGGAAGATTAGTTTTGGGACTAGGATGATCTCCTCTGATCTGTAGGGAATCAAGCTCACTTTAAATTGTTAACAAATAAGACACTATGCTGAGCACGAAAAGGAAGGAAGGGGGAGAGAAAAGGGTGGGATTTGAGGGAGGGCTAAATGAGCAATGTGTGCATGCATGCTTCTGATATCCTGACACTTATCACAAAGTATAACTACAATGCACCAATAAATGAACATATTTAAATAAATAAAAAAAATCAAAAGGGACTTCAGATAAATGAGGAAAGAGACAAGTAGAAGAGTGGAAGGGGATTGAGAGAGAGAGGTGGGGAGGAGAAAATGGAGACTTGATGAAGGAAATTATTCAAATAATGCTGTGTACATATATGAAGTTATCAATACCAATCTCAATAATATGTACTGGGAGGGGGAGGGAACAGGGTGGGATCCGAACAGAATACCAAGTGCTGTGTGCATGTGTGTTCCTATCACTCTGAACCTCATTATGATGTATAATTACAACGTACCAATAAAAGCATATTTAAAAAATAAAAAGAAGGAATTAAAAAAATGACACTTCACTTTGGTATTACACATTCCTCCCTATCATGGTCCAAACCTCCTGCTTATTGTTGGTTCTCTACAGTTCTGGATACAGAGTTGGTTATATGTTTTTTTGAAGCATAAATTTGTCCATGATGATTATTTGAAGGAAATATTCACTTCTTTCTTCAGTATGTTTTTGTAAATACAGTATAATTGTAATATAATAAACTGCACATGTTTCAAGTGTATAATTTCATAATTTCTGACATTTGTGTATACCTTTAAGTTATTAGCAAAATCAAAATAACAAACATACCCACCACCAAAAAATATTCTTGTGTCAATTTGTAACCCATAACTCCAGCCTCTCCATTTTCTCCCAGATCCCAAGCAGCAAACCATTCACTTTTCATCACTAGAGGTTCATTTTCATTTTAATAAAGAATTTCATATAAGTGACATCAAACAGTATGTGCATTTTGGCATTTTTATTTGGCTTCTTTCATTCAGCATGATTATTTTAGATTTATCCATATATGAGTAGTACATGCTTTTATTTCTGAGTAGCAATTCACTGTGTAGAAATATCTCAATTTGATTATGTATACATTTGTATGTAGACATTTAGGTTGTTTTTAGTTGTGGGCTGTTACAAGTGAAGCCACTGTGAACACTCACATACAATTCTTTTCATAAAAATATGTCTTTATTTCTCTTCAGTAAATACTTAGTGAAATAACTGAGCATGTGGTAAGTGTATGCTTAACATTTTAAGAAATTAAAAAACTGTTCTCCATAGTTAGATAATATTATACACACCTAACAGTGGTTTATGAAAATTTTCATTTATTCAAAGTCTTGTGACACTTGATCTTCCCAGTCATTTAAATTTTAGACATTCCAGTATGTGTGAAGCAGTATCTAATTGTGACTTAAATTTACATTTCCTGAATGACTTAATAATGTTGAGAATTTTCTCCATGTGCTTATTTGCCATCTGTGTACCTTGAAGTGTCTCTTCTAGTCTATTGCTGAATTTTTCAATGAGTTGTTTGATTATTGAATTTTGAAAGTTTTTTATATATTCTGGATACAAGTTCTTTATCACATATATGATTTACAAACATTTTCTATGGTTTTATATTTTTATTCTCTTAAACTATAAATCGAAACTCCAAAATTTTAAAACCAAATATTAAGTAGGAAAAATAACAATGTTCTTCTGTGCTGTGAATTACATTATTCATCAATTATGTTAATGTTCCAAGTATTCAAATATCTCTAAAAATATCCCTAATGCCTCCACCAATAAATGTTTCATCAATATAAACATGTGAAACATAATCTTCATGAAATACTGTTTCAAACACTCCAGATAAAAGTATTTGTTGAGTGAGTTCTCTGAAGAGGTCCTGCCAAGCCCTCATGTGTTTTCTTAAAGTGTCTCATTCTCAGCCCCTCCACCAATGTCAATAAACTACTCAAAATCAAATTCAGGGAAAAAGTCAACTTCCTACTGTTTAAAAACAAGCATGCTATCAGCCAGGCGTGGTGGCGCACGCTTGTAATTCCAGTACTTTGGGAGGCGGAGACCGGAGGATCCGGGTTCGCAGCCAGCCTCAGCTTTCTCGCTGTCTGTCTGTCTGTCTGTCTGTCTCTCTCTCTCTCTCTCTCCTTAGTGAGGCCCTCCGCAACCTCGTGAGACCCGGTTTCAAAATAAAGCATAAAACATAGGGCCGGGGGTGTAGCTTGGAGGTACAACGCCCCTGCGTTCAATCCCCGGTACCACAAAAAAAAAAAAAAAAAAAAAACAGCATGCTATCTATAGGAGTTTCTGATAGAAAATAAATATTAACTAATAATTATTTCTAAGTGGTTAGTAATCAGTAATTATTAACCATTCTTTAGGGAGACATGAAAAGACAATAGAATACATGCATTGATATTTATATTCCTCATATTTCTATTTACTTTTCCTTACCCTTTAAATTTTAACAATCTTTCTCTTTCCTCTCATGGGGAAAAATGGAGTTTCATTAAAGTTGCATGATTTACGCAAAGATATTTTAAATAAATGCCTACTATGGAACAACAGATAGTGAATCTCCATTAAGCCTTTATTTCTAAAGTGATAAAAAGTGGAATAAAAAGCATTCGGGTTCTGCCTTTTTGTTGAATGAGCTGTTTCTGAATGGTGGTGCTACAGATATTTTAAATGTTATTTCCTGGCCTTTTGAAATAAAAACAATGACATTTAGAATGCAGCCAAATAGTATTAATCTGACTTCTCTGCCTGCAAGTTATATTGGCAATTTATCTCTGGCCGAGTTTCATGGTTAAGGTGACATCACCCAAAATGTCACTCTGTATAGAGAGCCAGTGACCCTGGTCTTGAAGGATAAAAACCCCAAAACATAACAGGCTGTTTGTCAAATTACACCACAGTGTATCTGAAGGACTCTCAGCATCCAAAGTATGAGATGATAAGCAGGCTCCATGTAACCCAGGCGATTAATTGATTTTCAAGTTGAATTTAAATATAGCATTGTCACTAATTTTATTTTTTCAACCAAGATCTATTGAATACCTGCTACTTCAGATACTGGCTTGGTTAATTAACAGTAAAAATTCATGATTTCCTAGAACTTACAGACTATTAAGGGTAGTAGGCAATAAAGAAAATATATAAGTAAATTATTGGAAGTGAATCATAAAGAGGGGGCAAAAGCAGTAAAGAGGTGGAGAGTGCTGGGGTTAGAGGTGGCGTGAAATTTTCAATAGAGGGTCAGGAAAGACTTCATTAAGAAGGTGAATTTTATTTTGTTTACCAAAAAAAATGCAAACACTTAAAATAATATCTGCCAGGCACTGTGCTAAGTGCTTTTCACATATTAACCTTTTTAATCTCATGACAACTTTATGAAGTAGCCACTATTATTTGTTCCAGCTTACAGAAAATGAAACAGGGAAACAGAAAGGTTAAGAACTTGCCCCAGATCCACAGGGCTGGAAAGTGGCCCAACTGTAACCTCATCTTAGGTAGCCTGGCTCTCAGCTTCATGCTCCTCTTAGCCATTATACATTCCTGTCTCTCTTGTTTAAACAAAGATGTGAAGAGGAAAGGAGAGGGAAAACAATCCATGTCAATGTCTGGAGGAAATGTGTTTTAGACATACAGAAGGGACAAGAGCCTTGGATTTGTTGGAAAACTGCAGGCATGAAGTTGGGGAGAATAGCAAGGAGAGAGAGATGGGCAAATACCAATCAATGGGTACTAAGTTATAGTTAGAAGCAAGAAGTTCTGGTGTGCGATAGCACAGTAGTGTGATTATAGATAATGATAATGTCCTGTACATTTTAAAAAGCTAGAAGAAAGGATTTTGGATGCTTTTGCAATAAAGAAATGATAAATGTTTGAGGGGACAGATGTGATTATCCTGATTTAAACATCACAAATATATATATGTATGTATATATGTATGTATATATATGTATATATATGTATGTATGTATACATATATATATATATATGTATGTATGTGTGTGTGTGTACTGTGTGATTGAGATATATATATCACATAGTATTCCATAAACAAGTATAATTATGGTTTTATGTATCACTTCAATATATTTAATTTTTAAGAAAAGAGGAAAAATAAAAATAGCATGGAGTCCAGTGAGGTTGGTGTCAATTATGAGCAAAGGAAGGGTAACGGAGGAGAGATCTGAAAGGTAGAAGAATGCTATATCGCATAAAAGTTTAGCTTTCATTCTGAGGGAGACGGGGAACCAGTAGAAAGATCAAAGCAGTAAGGGAAGGTGTGTCTTATTTTAAGAGGATCCTTGTTGTTATCATATTGAGAATAGACTGTGTACTCCAAAGAAGCAAAGCTAAGAGCTGGGAATCCAGTATGAAGAATTTGTAATAATAGCAGTAAGAGATTATGTTTCCTTGGAGCAGGTGAAAATGTTAGAGGGGATGAAAAGTGGGAAGATTCTGAAATATTTTTAGCCTGACCAACAGAGTTTGTTGGTGATGTGGGGTATTCAAAAAAGGAGAGAAAACCAGAATGACATGAAGGATATTAGCCCAAATAAGCAGAAGGATGAAATTGTCATTAATTGAGATGACAAGACTATCATAGAAGTAGATTATGGAGGAGGCAGATTTGAACATGTTATTTTCTATGTTTATTTGACGTCTAAGTAGAGAAGTAAAGCTGGCAATTAGATATATGAATCTGGAGTTCGGGGAAGTGATCCATGCTGAGGAGCAAAACCTGGGACGATTCATGTGGCGTTAGTGTCTAAAAACATGAGGGTAAGTGAAATAACCAACGCAGACACTGTGAAGAGAAGAATGAAGTGTTCCCGTTCTAAGCTCAATACGTGAGTAGTTTTGATCTGTCAGAGGTTAAATATAATGAGTCATGCATGAAAAACTAAGGAGCTCAATAGTTTCACTTTCATAATCCCTTCTTATCAGCGCATGCAGAAAGTGCTGGCATATAAAAATCTAAGTTACACAACACAGAACACTTTAAATGTTTAAATGCATTTGAACTTCATCTGGCCATAGGTTTATGTTTTGGAAAATTGATAAATTTTCAATGTTGAAATGATATATTCAAAACTGATATTCTCTACTTCATATAACTGCTGTAAATGGTTCTCTTTGAAGATGCCTTGGATTAAGTTTGAATCACAAAAGCTGGCCACTGTTGTTACAAGTTACTTATAAATGGGGTACTAAAGCAATGTCTTGATCTTATCATTAAGTATAAGTTCAGAAGAAAATGAAGGAAGGAAAAGAATGAAAGGAGGAAAGAAGGAAGAGAGAGAGAAAAGAGGGGTGAAAGAGAGTCAGAGAAAGAGAGAGAAATAAAACAAAAGAAAGCAGCCAAATTTGCTCAATGTCTGTACTCAAAACCTGAATAGGTAGTTTCACAAGAAGCAGCCGGATTCCCTAGTCACCAACTCCCAATCGTGTGAGCAATAATCACAGCCAAAACATACTTTCTGAGCATCTGATACTGGGAAGTAGCTAAGTATCTTTGGCATTTAATTGACCCATGGAATTACACTTTGTTAGAGTTGATTTTGTAAGGAAATTTGGCTTTGGAAGCTCATGAAAAACAGATGGATTCTGGGAAGGAATTAAGTATCTGCTGGTAGGAGGGTGATGGGTTGTTTCATTAATAAAATGTGAACAGCAGGAGGATGTTAATGAATAGACACCCCAGAACTTGCATACCAAATTTATTCCAGGAAGAAAGGGTACTTGAATATGTTCACAAGCAGAGGTATTTTACAAAAGGAAGTGCCAAATGGGGAAAAGTAATTACTTAAAACTGCATGGTTTTTAAAAATCAGTTTATACTACTTTCTGTATAGCATTGTATTTTATTCAGCCAGTACTATTAAGATAAATTAAAACATAACTAATAGTACTTAATATCATACATCCCATACATTAAAATCTTGATCTCAACATTTGGGAATTTGAGACACTGGTTATTTCATTCATATAACATATGTTTTTCTCCCTTTATTGGATAATAAATATTAAGTATTTAAAAATCAAACTATTTTTATGTTACAAAAGTAGCTTTCATATATATTTTTAAAGTAGAAACTACAGATAAACAAAAACAAGAACATTAAAAATTATCATAATTCCACCACCTATAGATTATCACTATTCATGCTCCTCCCAGATTTTTTTTTTGAATAAAATACAGACTTACATGTATCACCTAACATGAATTTCAGGAGAGTGTTTCAAATACCTGGAAACACTGTAGTATGTCAAACAAAACAGTGTTCAGCAGCAATGCAGTGGCACAAGTGCGGGGTCTTTTTGTCTGATTTCAAAGTTTCTATTTGCATTTCACTGAGGCCAAAACATGTCAAGCCAGAAGAATGCTGTAAAAGTAACATTCTGGTGTGTCTCAATGTTTACCTTCATAATTTTCATTTACTGCCAGTGAGGTAAAATGTCAAGTGTTTTCTGAAGGTTCTGCAGTCCTCTGGGATCTCCAGCTCCTGGCTGTTCCCCTCCTCCCTCTAAGAGAATCAGCCATCAGACATTTCTGTGCTGTATGGTGCACTGCCATATGTGGCCATCAGGCTCACGATTGCCATGCAGTCCCTGACATCCTAATGCAGGAAGTAGGAGCTTCCCTGGATGAGTGACATTCAATTATCCCAGAAAGAAATTCTTAAAGGACCACATGATACAAAGATAAATCACCTTGGCTGACAGCTCCATTACAAAACTGACATATGGAGAAGAGAAGTAGCCCACTGGGCTAAAGGTATTCTCTCAGCCTCTCCCTAAGCGATTGTGGTGTCTGGGAGAGGGAAGGGCCTCAGCCAGATGATTTGGGCAAAGCCCAAGAGTCACATCATATGAGGATTAGATTCTCCCCTGCAATATCAAAGGATGTTTCTGACATCAATTATTTGCTAAATAACCACTGAGAAGTTCCTGACAGGTAAATGCAATAATAACTTTTATGATATGACTCAGCTATACAAAGCTCTTCTCTCCTCCCAGTACCCAACACTCAACCGATTATCTAGGATAGATCTGTTTCTCATTTAGTTTGGACGCTTCGCTTGGCACAATCCACATCTGTCCTATTCTTTTTGCTCTTTCTATCATCCAGCACAATGCTTGGCACTTGTAAGATGTTGAATAAATATTTGTGAATAAACGAATATATGAAAAGTATGTGTGCCTTACAGCTGAATACAAAGTGCCTGTCCCAAGCACTGCCCGTCACCAGACCAAAGGCTGTAACTTGCTTCCTCTCTGTATTGATGCCTTAGGAAGAACTGAGTTCTTTACCTTTCACTTCATTCTCTTCCATTTCCAGAGTATTGCCACATTATCTGTTCCCTGGCATTAGCAAGAAATGGGGCTAAGTAAGACTTTCGCTTATGTCAAAAAACGATACCAAGCCGGGCGTGGTGGCGCATGCTTGTAATCCCAGTACTTTGGGAGGCGGAGACCGGAGGATCCGGGTTCGCGGCCAGCCTCAGCTTGCGAATGCGCGCGCGCACGCGCTCTCTCTCTCTCTCTCTCTCTCTCTTTCTCTCTTTCTGTCTGTCTGTCTCTCTCTCTCTCTCTCTCTCTCTGTCTCTCTCTCTCTCCCTGTCTCACTCTCTCTACTTAGTGAGGCCCTCCGCAACTTCGTGAGACCCGGTTTCAAAATAAAGTATAAAAAATAGGGCCAGGGGCGTAGCATGGAGGTAGAACGCCCCTGCGTTCAATCCCCGGTACCGCAAAAAAAAAAAAAAAAATGATACCAATAGTATTAAGTACATAGGATTGCTGGGCATGGTGACACACCTGTAATCCCAGTACTTGGGAGGCTGACAGGAGTATCACAGGTTTGCAGCCAGCTTCAGTAACTCAGCGAGATGCTCAGCAACTTAGCAAGACCCTGTTTCAAAAAAAAAATAAAATTCAATTAAAACAAATAGGTGGGGTGTAGCTTGGAGGTAGAATCTTCCTGGATTCTATCCCCAGTACTCTCCCGAAAAGTGCGTAGGGTTCTTATGAGATTTATTTCAGAAAATGTAAGTAAAGCACAAAGCACTATGTCTGGCATACGATAAATCTCTGTAAAGTCACTCTTTGGCTTTTGGCCCATGGATGCTGGAGACTCCTGGCTAGAACAATTGCCTGGGAGAAGAATATAGTTTGGTTCCTGGTGATGAAAGGGAGGGCCTTTTATAAGCTTCTTCCTTCCTGCTCCTTCTGTGAGTTACACAGCTACCTCAGAAGGTAAATCAAAGAAAAAAAAACCTCCTGAAAGCTGCCTTACCTGTGTAACTATAGGTCAATCATAGAATATAATAGCTAAAAGGGAACTTAGTAAGACTAGCCTTTCCTGTCATGTTTCAGGGCTCTCTATAACGTTCTCAGCAAAGGGTACTCAGCTCCTGCGGCCACTGCTGAGAAGCCTATTCCTAAGTATATTCAGGAGAGGGGTTCACAGAAAAGAACAACACAGAGTTGCCTGTATTCTATCCTTTTTTTCTAAACACTACACCCTCAACAATATGAGACTGTACACTGCATGTCCCCAGGGCACACACCACCATGGAGGGCTTCCTTTGAACTTCTTAAATAATCTTATTTCCATTTTGATTCCAGTAATAGGAAATGTAATGAAAATGTCAAAAGAGGTTACTAAACGATTTAGGCACATTTTCAATTCCTGTGTTGCATTTTTAATAGTTACATTAAAAGTGAATACTGTGGGGACCTTCTCTTTCTCTCATAGGGGAAATGAGGTGTTCTGGAGCTATAGCTTTGATATAAGTAAAGGCTTTAAAGAGACAGCTATTTAATTATGCATTAATATAAATGCTGAATAGGAGATGTTCCATAATGAAGGGAGCCCCTATTACAGATTATATCCTACATACCCTATTAATGTTAACTTCCTATTACTGGTTGTTGGGATCACCAAGCCTGGACAGACCTGAGAAGTCTATTTAAATCAGCTATTTTCTTGGGATGGGGAAGTTTAAAGGATTCTGATGTCTGCATTGAAAAAAACCCAGTCATTGATATAAAATGAACTAGAGGTTTATAGTGAGAGATTGTGTGTTAGCTGATCACTAGTTAATATGTCAAAAACATTGTAAGTAACACACACACACACACACACACACACACACACACACACAGTACTTGTAGAAAAGAGGTTTGCAAATAGAGCAAGGTAACAACTAGTCAAATTAAAAGGAAGCTAGCCACAAATTCCTAGAGACTTCAAAATGATCTTACTCAAAAGTTCAGGTTAACTTCTTTATAAACGGAGAAACCTGAAATCAATTTCACATATGACTGCTTTATGCTTTGCCCTCTAGAATGTCACAGGGCCAGTTTTATTGTGCTCTTTCCTACCACCATCATATTTATACAGATAAAATTTAAATAAAACATCTAAGTAACCTTGAATATGAGAAATAACAGAAAGTCAAGATTTAAAGTATATATGATGCAGGGAAAGACTTTGGAACTGGTCTCCATAGCTTTTTCTTATTCTCCTAGCTTCAGCAGGTACTTCCTTGATACAGAGATTATAAAATGAAAGCCAGGAAGTATTAAGGCTATAGGTATTTCCTTCCTTCCTTCCCTATGTTCTAATATCTTTAAAGAGATGAAGTACCTCTAAAGAGTCACACCTTCAATGGGCAAAATGAGGAAGAGGAAGACTGTTTCAGGAAAACAAAAGGTTAGTGGAGAGATCAACTTCCTGAGATTAAAATAATCAACGATAGCCGGGCGTGGTGGCGCACGCTTGTAATCCCAGTACTTTGGGAGGCGGAGACCGGAGGATCAGGGTTCGCAGCCAGCCTCAGCTCTCTCTCTCTCTCTCTCTCTCTCTCTCTCTCTCTCTCTCTCTCTACTTAGTGAGGCCCTCCGCAACTTCGTGAGACCCGGTTTCAAAATAAAGTATAAAAAATAGGGCCGGGGGTGTGGCGCAGAGGTAGAACGCCCCTGGGTTCAATCCCTGGTACCGCAAAAACAAACAAAACAAAACAAAAAAATAATCAATGATAAGGGATTGCCAAAGGAGAGGTGATGTAGGCATCATTTGTTGAGAGATGACTTAAATGGCCTTGTGATTAGAATGCTTCATTCATTCTCAAGATACCAGTAGATGCCTGAATTTGGTGTGAACATAGGAAAGAGAATAATCTAAAAATTTCAAGGAATTAAAATGTCTATCAATTTGGGGACACCAGGAGTTAAATGTAACTCTGAGTTAAAGAAGTTATGAGTAGTTCTTGTGCTCCCAGTTGGTGGGCTGACATTCACATCAGCTACAGGTGTAGAAAACCAGTTCCTACTCCAGGTGCACTTGATAAGTTAGTTGGAAAGGCAAGATTTAGGTGATAAATTATAGGATCAAGATCTGCCGGTCTGGACTGTAATGACAACGTGTTAGTATCTGAATAGGACTGGCATTATAATGAGAGTGTTAAATATGCAAATGTTGTTCAATGATTTCATGTCCTCTCTTCAGCTACTCCTGCTCAGTGATTCCCATAACTTTCATTTCTTCTTTGGGAAATACCCTGTGCCTAAGTCTCCCCACTACTCCCTCATCATTAAAATGTACTTGAGACCTATTCCCTCCTAACTTTATTTTTCAGAGATGACAGACAGACAAATAATTTGATAAAATCATTATGCAGCATTATTTGTATTTCAACAATTGGGTTTCAACAAGATATTTCAATGCCCTAATTTAAAGCAGGACTTCTAAGGAAAGTGATCTCAGGTGCTGTGGCAGAAAATCATGAGTCATGGCAGGGCAGACAGGTGAGAAGACTCAGGGACACATGGATAAAGTCCAGGACTGAGGGATCAGGTTGTCTGGAACATATACTCCTGTGTTTTCTGAGTCACAGTTCCTTCATGTAATAAAAAAAGGCAAAAGTAATCCCTTATTATTTAATACTTTAATAAATATCATTTGCCCACAACTAAAGTAGCTATTCAATATTTATCTTCCTTACACACACACACACACACACACACTTTTTCCCTCTACCTTTCTCTGTTTGTCCTGTCAGCATTTCTATTTCCAATTAAATAAAGGAAAATAAATTCATGTACTATAATGGATGAATATTAAAATAAAATGAAAATATGGTTTCTATACTCATTAAGGGCTATCTTCCTATGCTTAGATGTCAAAAGATCAAAATACAAACCAATAACTATGGAATTATTATAATTATAGTTTATTGATTTCTCACATTTTTGTACTAGATAAACTACTTTCAAATATTTTCAAATTAATGAAGTAAATTTCTTGCAATACTCAAGAATGGTTTTACAAATAATCAAAACTTTATAAGTACCGTGTAAAATGGTGTGAATATGCTTATTAGAAAAAACAAGCCATTGGCATAAACCAAAAATGAGCAGGCCATAGGTCAAAGGCAGTAAACAGTTTACAATCAACACCATAAAGGGTGGTGTTAGGTAAAAGTGTTAAGTTGGTAATATCTATCCTTAGAATCCTCCTTATCCACCTTTCAGTGTATTTTAGACCCAGGTAATTCTACATATTTATATAATGTATATATGTTCTAGAATGTCTTCATGGATTGCACGTAGTGGATCTTTTTTGAGGTCAACACTATTCACCTGTCAACCTATTTCCTGAGGAGTCTTGTGGCATGGTGATACTTCAGGTTTGGAGAAGGGAACTGAGGATGTATGTCTCATCCTCATTCTATTTCCTTTAGAGCTGTATTCCCCACAGACATATGCATCCTTCAGTGTGTCTCTCCTTCGATCTGAAGAGCACACCTGGGTCAGGCCTCCCTAACTTCTAAGAGGAAAGTCTAGAGTTTGTTTGTTTGTGATGCTGGGGAATGGACCTAGAGGCAGTCTACCTATTAACTACACCCCCAGCCTTATTTTATTTTTTATTTTGAAACTAGGTCTCATTAAGTTGCTGAGGGCCTAGCTAAGTTCCTGAGGCTGGCCTTAAGCCTGTAATACTCCTATCTTAGCCTCCCAAGTACTGGAGTTTAGCGCCACCATGCCTGGCCTTTGAGGTATTTTTCACTAGGCCTCTATGAGCTTTTAAAGATAGATTAGAATGATTACCCTTACTGCCATTTGGGCATCATTTGCCTATATTGTAGACAAAAATTCTCCCTCAGATGATTTACTCCAAGGTATAGACTGAGGAGATAGGGACAGATAATATTTGGGAACCGATGTGGCTGTAGGAGAGCCCCATTCTCAATTTCAGTACTTCCAGAAATACAGTTGATATTTACTTTTCCATTTACCTCACACTTCTGGTTATATATCAACTCCTTCTTTATCTTCCAAGTTGGAAATATAGTAAGAGAAAGGGTGTTTCATTAAATATGAGCCCAAACCCCTAATGTGGTCAGCAGTCTGTTCTTAGTGGTAAATATTTTAGCTGATAAAGTTGAAGACATATTTTCTGAAGAATGAATTATGTTGCATTGAAAGTTAACTGAAAACCTATGGTGATGATGATGGATTTTACTATTATTAAAAAGAGAAACTCCATCTGTAGACCTTTAAATTTACTAATCCTAATTCTTACCACAATATTGTTAGGTGAAAACTGTTGTTTCTATAAGATCAAACTATTTTTTCTATAAAGTAATTAGGTGATAATTAACTGAGCCATAATTTAAACCAAAATGCATACTCCAAAGTTCAAAGCCGGACGTGGTGGTGCACGTTTGTAATCCCAGTACTTTGGGAGGCAGAGACCGGAGGATCCGGGATCACGGCCAGCCTCAGCTCTCAATCTCTCTCTCTCTCTCTCCTTAGTGAGGCCCTCTGCAACTTTATGAGACCTGGTTTCAAAATAAAGTATAAAAAATAGGGCCGGGGGCGTAGCGCGGAGATAGAACGCCCCTGCGTTCAATCCCCGGTACCGCAAAAAAAAAAAAAAAAAAACAAAGTTCATACTCTTTCCTGAATATCATGTGGCTATTAGGAATGACAAACTGTATATACAAATGATAATTTCATCTAGAAAGTCATGTTTACCATTGAGGTAAGTGAAAATATTTCCTGATGTAAATTAAGAATAACTGAAATTACCCTTACTCATACTATCCTTTTCTTTCAGAGCATTTATCGCAATGTATAATTAAATATTTCTATACTTGTTTAGTGTGCTTCCCTAAATAAACTGTGCATGCCATGTGAACAAGAATCATTTGTTTTCTTCATTACTGTACTCTTAGCAATCTGATTCACATTAAATAATCAATGTTTGTTGAATGAGCTTAAAAACAATGTTCAGCCCTAGTCACCCTTTTAGCCACTCTACTCTTTTTCAATGAGAACGAGTATATAAGTTGATCAATAAAATTCCCCTTCTCCAGAATTTTTTGGGAATCTATAAGGAGAGAGAGAATTCAACCATAAAGATACAGAGAAACAGACTATTCCAGAACTCACTTAAATGTGTTCCTCCCATTTTATTACTAATTGTTTTCCTCAATGTTTTCAATGTTGTCGTATACTATTTGCCATTATTCTCAGACTTCTGTGTATTTTCAGACTATCACCTATATGATCAGGTATTGGTGACTAAGCTTGTCTTCTACTTGGAATGTTTATCTCACCATTTTTAGTAGTCTTATAAAGGTGCTATACTTCTATGAAGACATCAGCTGTTAACTCCAGTCAAAGATAATTCTTTCCACCTGCAAGCAAACATCTTTGAATCTATATTGCAGGATTTACCACAGACTTCCTAGCATTAGAATTTGCTTTGTGCACATCTCTCCTCAGCAGAAGTCAGAGTTCCTTTATTCCAGAAGCTATATTCTCTCAGTTCCTGGTATTACTTTTAGGGGAAGGAACATAAAAAGCCAATTACTGTTTAGTAAGCTGAATGATGTATCTTTATTTATAGCGTGGAGATAATGATTGGCTTATAAATAGTAGGATACTTCATAACGCGAGAACCATGAAGTACTGTTGATGGTTGAGATGACAACTTGTTCAATAATGAGCTCGTTTGTTTTGTCAGTCATTTTTAAAAATGTGTGTTCTAGCAGTTACTGTTGGAAAAAATAACCAAGAATAGGTTGGCATAATAGATGAAGATCAGATGACTATTTATAATATTGTTTTCAGTGTTCTGAGTGCCTATTCAATATGGAATTATGTATGTACATATTCAAAGTAGTTGAATTTTGACAAAAGAAATAATATGCATCTTGTAAGACCATAACTAGATCTCCTTTTCCTGTTTTAGTAAACATCTTTTAAATAAGTTTATTTTTTTTATCATTGAGAGAAACAGGATAAGTTTTTAGTATTTGCAACCAAAGGGACCTAGCTGTTATAGTTGCTGACACAACAGATTGCTAAAGCTTACCAAAAATGATAGCAAAAGACAAGAAAAGCCATATGGAAAGATAGTGTTTGTGAACTGTAGATATTTCTACTGAGTATAGTTTTTTTGGGGGAGGGGTAGGAAATCGTATAGATCTAATATTTACTGGCTATTTCATTTGATGATAGGTGGATTACCTATATATTACAGTCTATTACAGTTACTTTCTCTCTCTCTCTCTCTCTCTCTCTCTCTCTCTCTCTCTTGTGGTACTGGGGATGGAACCCAGGGACCTTCTACCTCCGAGCTACACCTCAGACCTATTTTATTTCTTATTTGAAAACAGGGTCTCACTAAGTTGTTGAGAGCCTCACTAAGTAACTGAGGCTGGCTTTGAACCTGCAATCCTCCTGTCCCAGCTTTCCAAGTGCTGGGATTACAAGGGAGTGCCACCACACCCGCTTACAGTTACCTTCTTACTTTCTTATGGCAGTACTCCATTCTCACACTATTGTGTTACTCATAACTCTCTTCCACCATTTATGTAATAAACTGAGTCAGATTCCCCCAGCAGTCAATCCTAAATCAAGCATTTTTGGAAGTTATATTAAAATCTCAACTCAAAACATAAAAGCATCTTTGGAAGTTATATTAAAATTTTAACTCAAATCATTTTCTCAAGACTGACTTAATTATTATGTAAACACTAGGGAAATCTGACTCAACACATCTTAAATAATTGGTGCCTTATATTAAGTGTTGGCTAAAAGCAACTTTCAAAAATCAAATTACCAAGTTGTCATACATCAAGACACAATTACATTTCCTATTAGCTAAGACACAGGCTGTCCTTATTCCAAATGCAGAAACAACTTCTTCGGTCAAGATAAACAAAGGAGTGTGAATACATATAGCTGAAATAAACATGAGGTCGCATCAAAAGTGACAGGTGTTTTATTAGTGATCTGATATTGAATGTAGTTTGAGCATTTCTGAGAAATGACAGACCCTTCAGTATGTAGGAAAAACATTTGCCTTCTCTAGGCAGGGTATATAGATCTTTAAGATGAATGATAGAATGCAACAAGTTGCTTTTGAAATGTCCATATAAAAGTCATTATCGTCCCCAATTATTTCATTTGCTGTGGTTCTTTTTAGTACAAGTGTCATTCTCAAAGTGTGGTTCACAGATTCTTGGGTACACCTGAGACAGTTTCCAGTGTCTACAAGGTCAAAGCTATTTTCATAATGCCAAGATGTTATTTGACTTTTTTGCTATGGTGACATTTGCACTGATGATAAAAAGTCATGATAAAACTGTTGCTTCCTTAGCTCGGATTCAGGCAGTGGCACTGAACTTAGTGTAAGCCATGGCAAACTCTACTGTCATACAGTCACAAAGAAAAAATCCATTTTCATAAAGGATATTAGAGCAGTAAAATTTAATTTATTGAATTGCTAATTATTAAATGTTGTAATCTTGATTACTTTTTTTAGTGAACCAAGTGTGTATATCACACTTTTGATAAAATAAGCAATCTATAAGGTTGTAATAAAAAATATGAAATTCTCTTATTTATACTCTTGTTTTCATGCAGGGGTCTTCAAATTAAAGTGAAAATATGGTTTACTGTGGTGAAGGAATATTCTAATGGGCATTGGTTCCATAGGTTTGGGAAAGTGAGTTTCTCAATTTCAAAGATATCCTTGGATAGGCTACACAGTATTTCAGTGGGGTGTTACAGATTCTCTGGCAGAGGAAATCATACACTATTGAATTTGGAATGAATAACTTTTACAGTCATTCCCAAATTGAATTCGTCTTCATTCCCTAAGATCTCTAAATTTGATTATATATTCAAACTGAGTAAAAGCTATGATTCTCAGAAATGATTGAAGCTAGTGTATGTACTTTGAATAACTAGCTCTAAAATAAACAGGTGAAAAAAAAAAGAAAAGGCAAAAGAAGAAGAGGCAAGGCCAAGCAATGCACAAAAATTCATTTACTTTAAGAATCCAGGGTTGTGTTTATGTGTACGAGAGGTACAAATTATATCTGAGCTTGAAATCTGTCAAATTTACAAGCTTTGTGGAGGAGACAGGGTAGGAAATATCCAGGCAGGATGTCATCCCTGAGCCTGAACATCAGGAAAGATCAGTTGCACAGTATCACTGGAATCTACATTCTGATCAGAGTAAGGAGACTCCATCCAGGGCACTATGCTTCATTATCCCTAGTCTAGTTCTCTAAATGTTTGGCTGTGATCCAGCCAATTTCTATCAACATCTGCATGAAGTTTTTCCTTCAGCTTTTCCATTTCCCTTTCATCTCTTACCAGGGTGTCCTATTTGGTTGGTTTGGGTTTTAATTTTGAGTGTACCCACCCTTCCTCTTTCTTTTCTTCTTCAGTTAACTGTATAAAATGTTCTTCAGTGTTTATTATTTCTATATTGATACAAATGGTTAATGAGAGTTCTCCACTGGTCTGGAAGTTGTCCACCATCATCATTTTCACAGATCCATTTAGAATTTATATTTTTTGAGGTTTCCATTTACTTTTATATTACCAAATATCCCCATTTTGCAACACCTAATATTTCGATGTTCTACTGATAGAGCATCCATTAAAATGTTTTTCCTGAGGTTTTCATCAGAATGAATAACCCACTGTGAGCAGTTTGGCCAGTTTGTGTCTGGTACTTGCTCCTGAATGACTTGACACTAGTTTTGCATGGCTGTAAGTTGCTCACGCGGCATGCTCTTCACCAAGTTGTTATGGTGAATACAAATCTTCTAGGACAGGACCACCATTTTCTTAGATGATTTGAAGACTCTCACTACAAATTCTTATTCCTCACTTGGCTTCTGCCCAGTGTTCCACTGAAACCTATTCTGGTCAATGCTGCTCTTCTCTTCTCTGGTGATAAAACAAATGTTCACTGTCTAGTACGTATCTGATTGTAGGGACACTGGGTAACATTGACCACTCTGGTACCACCCTCCCATCTCTCTAAGATCTTCCATGCTTAAATTCTACACTACTCAGTTTTTCTCTGAGTCCCTTTTCTACTCTGCATTCTTGCCCAGTTGATTGCATTCACTCTCATGATTTATACTCACCAGATCTGCAGATAGAGGCCAGACTTCACCCCTATGCTTCTTATACAAGACTACACCATATTTTTCCCAAGATCACTTACAAGTGAATTAAGTTCATCTTTCTGAAAAAAAATGATGATTTCCACTAGAAAATATCTCTAAACTTGTCCTCTTATTCTATGATATATAATCACATCATCATCTTCTGACCAAGTTACAGCAACAGTTTTCCAACTGGTCTTCCCAAGAAGGTCTTTTTCTTGCCCTTCAAAATATACTCTCTCTATATCAGCCCTGTTTTTTGCAGTTTGTATGATGAAATGGAAAATACATGTAAACTAACTCTCCATTTTGTGCAGTTGTTTGAATTGCAATCTACAGTGGCCACCTTTTCATGAAATGAAATATTTATTGGAAAGAAGTGATGAATTATGACTATTCAGACAAATACATGACAGATATATTCTTGGAAATGAGCCTTCCACTTTAAGGAAAATGATCAATAGCACTCTTTTGACAATGCTATAATTTTAGATTTGAATAAAAGTTATAATTTTGGAAAACTGGTGTTGGCCAATGTGACTTTGACAGCTTTCCAATATTAAATATGCTTCTAATGAGTTTGATGTGATATTAACAAATAAGACTTTTGTTATTTAGGTTATTATCATATAATGGAATACATCAACATTTGAGAGATCTGCATAACCCAGTGAAGCAATCGTTTTCACATGACCAATGCATGGTATTCCAAATTTTGTTCAAAGTAAGATAAACCAATGGATTTTAACACAATGATGTATGATAATTTATTTCCTTTATACAGTTTAAGATTTCACATTGCAACTTAACATTTAAGAAACTACCATGTGCTAAATTTGCTATAGTATTAAAGAAGACTACGCTTAATTAATATGAAAAGCTATGAACATACTTTAACTTTCTTCAACTACACATCTATAATAATCTAGTTTTTTAAATATGATTAAACAAAAAATATTTTACAACAAACAATGTGGAAAAAGGTATGAGAATCCAAATATCTTCTACTAAATTAAGTATTAAAGAGATTTGGATAACTGTTAAGTAATGCCACTCTTAATGTTAAAAGTTGTATTTTGTTTCAGAAATAAGATTTTATTTTAAAAGTTATTTTTGTTAATATGCATGAGATTATTAATGTCTTTTACATAAATTAAAATATAAATTATAAATAACAAAGTTTTTCAGTTTCTAGTTTTCATATGAATTCTTAAGTATAAAGAAGTTCTGAACAAACAAGTTTCAAAATTTGTCTCATAACATGTATAATATATAATACAGTGTGAATAAATACTTGTTACTTATTAATTATTGATAGTGATATTACCAATTTAATCTTCTCTGAGACTGAATTCCAAATAATAATTCAGTCATATGGAAATGAAGTTTTCTCAATTTTGTTTTTCAGTTTTAAAAATAAAACTATTTTAAGCTATTTTAAAATTTTTCCAATCTCTTTTAATTTTACCAGTATTAAACATATGCATCTTTAATCCCTAAATTCAACTTCTAGCAAAGTGAATAATTTATAAAGTGCATAAAAGACTGTATTGAAAGGTCTTTACTGAAGTATTTTTGTGGTAACAAAATGTTAAATAAATAAATACTAATCTATAGTTAATTATAGAATTTAAAGTAGGATCCATCCATGTGACAGTTGGTTAAGGTGTTATTAAGACAATAATATATTTTAGGTATAGTGAAATAAGTATGTTGTTTATGATACATAAAACTGAAAAGCAGATAAGATTATATGAAGTTGAGGTCTCATATCTAATCATAAATGAATGAATTTCCCATTCTTTACCTTCCACTCCAAAGTTTAGTAATCAAAGATAGATTAGAAAAATAGAAATACATGAGAATATAACTGAATTCAAAAAGAAGATAAATATTTCCATGTACCAAAACAAATGTTAAATATAGATCAAGGCTGAAGCTCTACGTTTACTGGGTGCTGTTTCATATTGAGGAGAATGAGTATCTGTGCCAGCTTAGAATGAGTGAAGACAGGCTTCATGTTTGAAACCAGGATCTCTGTGTGGTTCTACCACTTAGAAAGGACTCTGGGTTAAAAAAAAAGAGAAAAATATCTTCCAACAGCTGCCTGGGGTTTCAGGCTGAAGAAACTTGCAAATCTAAGGAGGCAGGAGGACAAAAATGAATTTGAGAGAAGAACTGAACCAATTCTCTTAGTAGATGATGGAATTTTCTGAAGTTATCTCTGAGCACAAATATAAAAACTAATTATTGGCTGAGAATCCTGGAAGGTAAAAGAGGAGGTAAATACAAAGCTGAAAAAATAGGGCTAAATCTAGACCAAAGACAAAATGGAGAAATGCGGGAGAGGAGAGAAGGGAAAAGAAGGACAGGAGAGAGAAAAAACTCTCCAACCAAAGTGAATAAATAAATGAAAATTTAAAAAGAAAATGCAAATAAGCCAGGCGTGGTGGTACACGCTTGTAATCCCAGTACTTTGGGAGGCGGAGGATCCAGGTTCACGGCCAGCCTCAGCTCTCTCTTTCTCTCTCCCTGTCTCTCTCTCTCCTTAGTGAGTCCCTCCGCAAATTCATGAGACCCGGTTTCAAAATAAAGTATAAAAAATAGGGCCGGGGGCGTAGCACGGAGGTAGAACGCCCCTGCGTTCAATCCCCGGTACCGCAAAAAAAAAAAAAAATGTAAATAAAAACTACAAATTCCATCTAACTCCATTTATAATGGTAGTCATCAAGAATACAAAAAATAATAAATGTTGGTGAGGATGTGGGGAAATAAGAATTCTTTTACACTCTTGTTGGGACTATAAATTAATACAGTCACTATAGAGATCAGTATAGATCCTATAGAAGAGCTTCTGAGGATCAGAAGCTCCTCAGAAGAGTAGAAGTAGAACCATCATATAGCCCAGGTATACCACTCCTTGGTATCTTTCCAAAATAAAGTCAGAATGCGATAGTGATACATGCATATCCATGTTTATAGCAACACAATTCACAATAGTCAAATTATAGAACCAGCTTAGGTGTCTGTCAATAGATAAAGAATAAATCTGATATATTAACACAATGGAATTTTGCTCAGCCATAAAAAAGAACAAAATTATGTCATTTGCAGGAAATGGATGGAATTTAAGAATATTATGCTAAGTTAGACCAGCCAGTCTCAGAAAGTCAAGAATCAGATATTTGTTCTCATATGCATAAGTTAGAGACAAAATAGGAAAGAGAAGAGACTAAACAAATGAAGAGAGAAACCAGCAGAATAGTGGAAGGGGACTGGAGGAGGGAGATGTGAAAGGGAAAAAGGAGGCTTGTTGAAGAACAGTTCAATAATGCCATATCCAAATATGAAGGTATCACTACCAATGTCACTAACATGTGTGGGGGAGTGGGAGGAATTGCATGTATCACATTGAACCTCACCATGATGGATAATTACAATGTACCAATAAAAGTATGTTAAAAAAAAAGACAGAGAAGACTATAAAATATTTGTGCTTGAGATTATAAAAGAAATAAATATTAAGAAACAGTAATTTGATTATCTGAGTTTGGGTGTATAACACATAAAACAACCTGGTTCATAATTTTCTGTTATCAGTCAAATTGGCATAGTATATCTTCCATAATTTCCCTTCTAGATATCTGCCCAGTCCATCCAAAAGAAAGTTTTGCACATGGATAAGATATAGATAAATGATCCATAGTATTATTAGTTAAACACATACATGACAACAATAGCAATAACAAAACAGAAGCAAACTAAGTTGTCCTAGGAGAACAGTTAAATAAATGGTGGCATATTTATAAAATGTCCATAATTGCAATGAAATGTAAAAGCTATTACTGGTACTAAAAGTAGTAAAATCCAAAAACACAATAGTTAAAACTAAATAAAAATTGTGTAATGACACCTACAATATGAAATTTCTTATGTAAAAAATTTAAATATGCAAAACAATATCTACATATTATTTATGGAAGTGTACCAATATGCTGAACACCAGCAAAAAGGATAAATATCATCTTTAGAAGCATGATAAACAAAGGACAGGAAAAAGAGACTAGAAATGGGAAAAGCTGCACACAAAACATAAAATATTTGTTCTATTGTTTAAAAACATCTGAAGCGAGTATGACAAAGTACTACCAATTTTTCTTCAGATATATCTTTCTGTATATGTAAAATATATCATAAAATCTTTAATAATTACATATAATATTATTCCATTTTAGGATAGTTTAAAGATAAATATTGTTTATCTTTTTTGTAATTGCTTCTATAAGGAATATATATTAATTGACTAACAAAGATAGAAAAATATAATTATTTAAATATATTAGATTATATTCAGAAGTATATCAAAGTTGCCAGAAATCTGACATAAGTGATGAAATAAGAAAAAATGGTTAAGGCACAACATTGACTGAGCTTTGAGAGGAATGGAGAGCCTGACCTGCCTTACAGATTCTCCTTCTTAGTGCTTGGACAGTCTCTGAGTGGAAACTCAGAGAAAGTGAGCAGCAAACTGACTCAACGGCAATGCAGGCACTGCCTTGCGGGAGCACTGGGGGAGCCTTTGAGAATTTGCTGCAGTGGCTCGTGCTGACCCGCAACCTCAAGGGGAAAAAAGGCAGCGAGAATATCAACAAAACAACTGCTGAAAAGCGACAGAATCAAAACTAGAAGAAAAAGCAGAGAACTAAAAGTTCCACATGCTCACCTGGTGAACAAAGAGCGGAGGCGTCACCGCCATCTTGCTGGCACCGCGGTTACCAGAGACCACCAGCAAGGAAACAGTGGATTGTTGTGAGGCTGGCAACTTCTTACCACCACTGAAATGATTCACATCTCTCACCATGCCTGACAGGGACCCTGGGCTGCGGCTGTGGCATAGCCCATCTCTTCCATCAGCGATCTGGGGCAACGATCTGGAGCCGAGCTCATCACAATCATAAGTTAACAGGCTGTCCCAGCAGGAGACTGCCCCATTTGGCCATAGGGATTTGCATGGCAAGGAAATAGACTTGTGTGAGTCTGAGACTTTGCAAATCACCCGCACAGAGGTGGAGTGGGGGTACTATTGGGCACAGCATAGAAGCAGACAGACAGCCCCAAAAGACATTCAGGTAGGAGGGATCTATAGCCTGCAGTTTACAGAGCCCTACTAGGGTCTCCAGGGACCAACACAGGGCACCAAGCTGTGGTGACTGGGGTAAATAACTCAGCCTACAAAGGTACAAGCTCAGAAACAACAAACTTCTGTCTGGCCATGTTTGGGTGCTGTGAGCATCAACAAGAGAGGCCAGAGAGGGTGCATGTGACTGCAGCTGCCAGAACAGCAGTGGTGTCCCTGGGGCAAACTGAGCCACCCATGCCCAAGGCTTGGAACTGTACAATCTCTCCCTGCCAGTCCCTGGTCTTGGGGTGGAGAATGATGGCAGCGCCATCTTGCTCAGGCTGCACCTGGAGGCCAAGAGGTCACAGGCCTGGCAGGGCCCCACTTGATCATGGCTATGGGCTGGGAACTGGACACTCTTTGTACCAGCAGAGTTTATATCTGGCATGAATGAATGCCAGTGGCTGACAGTACCTCATTTGATCTTAACAAGCAGAGCAGAGGTGGTATCACAAGGGCCATCAAAGCAAAGCAAGTGGAGCCACAAGCTCAGAACATAGCAATTGCTGGCTTTGCTGAGCCTAAACCCACTGGCCACAGAGGCCAGAGATCAGTGCTCTGGATGCAGTATCAAGGGCTCACAATCAGCAGAGCAGTGGCAGTGGCTGTGAGGCACTAAATCCCAACCAGAAGGCTGCAGGCTCTGAACAGAATATCATAGTCTCTAGCCCAGCAGAGTTTGGGCCTGGAGAGCATGTCAGATGGCAGCAAATCAGAGACTCCTCATTGCCTTCACTAAGAACTATATCTAGTCAAAGAGGCTCTGAGGAACAAATTCAAGAGATTGATTATATGAGTCAGATTGGTAGGGGCAAATATATACTCCCCACCATAGGCCTTATTATATAGTGATAACAAATAGACACAGGTCTTATGCACAAAGTGGAAGAAGATGCTGAGACAACAGAAACACAAAACTGAGAACACTGAAAATATGAGAATGAGGAACAGCGAGGAAACAATAAACTCTCACAATTCAACAAAAAGGGAGATTACTGATACTGATATGCAGGAAATGCAAGATGGAGAATTCCAAATTCTGATCTTCAAAGTGATGAAAGGCCTCAAAGAAAGCATACAGGAAATGAAGTAGGAAATCGATGCTCTAAGAAAGAGACTTTCAATGAAATGAAGGAGTCAATAAATGAATTGGAGGCTGCAATAGAAACCAATTCTGACAGGCTAGACCACATAGAAAACAGGGTATCACTCTTGAAAGACACTTCATTCAAAACTGAAAGCACGGTCAATAACATACAGAAGGTATTACAACAACACACCCTAAACATCCAAGAAATATAGGGCAATACAAGTTGTCCTAATTTAAGGATAAAAAGCACTGAAGAAGGTCTGAAAGCACAGATATCGGAAACCTCTTCAGAGAAATAATTTCAGAAAATTATCCAAACATAGAAAAAGACTTAGACATTCACATACAGGAGACATACAGAACACCATTAAGACAAGATCAAAGAAGGACCTCCCCATGCCACGTAATAATCAAAATGACTAACTTAGAGGCCAACAAAAAAATCTTAAAACCAGTAAGAACAAAAAAAACATGTGATATACATGGGCAGAAAATAAAAGTCACTCCAGACTTCTCAACCCAAGTCATGAACACCAGGTGGGATTGGTATGATGTACTCTGTAACCTGGAAGAAAACAACTTCCAACCAAGACTGATATATCTAGCAAAGATATCATTCAAAATTGATGAAGAAATAAAAACATTCCAAGACAAGCAAAAATTTAAAGAATTCATGACAACCAAACCAGCACTAGAGAAAATGCTAAAAGAAATAAAACACAAAGAAGAAAAACCAATCAAATTCCAGAACCAGAAAAGAAGTGAACTCCACCAGGCAGGCAATTAAGCAAGAAGATATGACACTTCATCAAACAGAAAATAGAACTCAAAATGACAGGAAACAAAAATCATATTTCAATAATAACATTGAATGTCAAAGGTCTTAACTCCACAATTAAAAGACATAGACTGGCAATGTGGATTAAAAAATATATCCTAGAGCCGGGCGTGGTGGCACACGCTTGTAATCCCAGTACGTTGGGAGGCGGAGACTGGAGGATCCGGGTTCGCGGCCAGCCTCAGCTCTCTCTCTCTCTCTCTCTCTCTCTCTCTCTCCTTAATGAGGCTCTCCGCAACTTCGTGAGACCCGGTTTCAAAATAAAGTATAATAAATAGGGCCGGGGGCATAGCGCGGAGGTAGAACGCCCCTGGGTTCAATCCCCAGTACCGCAAAAAAATAAAATAAAAACATATTCCAACTATATGCTGCTTGCACAAAACTCACCCTATAGCCAAAGATATCCATATGCTAAAGGTTAAAGGATAGAAAAAGATATAGAATGCAATTGAAGACCGAAAACAAGCAGGGATAGCAATGCTCATATCCAAAAAAAAGGTTTTAAGCTAAAACATATCAAAAGCAACAAAACGGGTCACTTCTTATTAATAAAAGGAACAGTTCAACAAGAAGATATAATGATAATAAACATTTATGCCCCAAATGTGGATGCATCCACATTCATAAAACAAAGTCTTTGGAACATCAGGTCTCAATTTGACCCAAAAACAATTATATTGGGAGATTTCAACATACTGCTCATGCCACTAGATTGATTCTTCAGAAAAAAAAGATGAGTAAATCTATAAACCAAATGGACCTAATAGACATATACAGAATATTTCAACCAGCAACAGCTGAATACACATTTTTCTCAGCTGTCCACAGAACCTTCTCCAAAATAGACCACATCCTGGGCCACAAAGCAAGTACCACAAAATTCAAAAGATATAATCCCCTGCATCTTCTCATATCACAATGAAATGAAAGTAGAAATTAACAACAGGAAGACCAAAAGTAATCACATAAGTACATGGAGACTGAATGATACAATCTTTTTTTTTTTTTTTTTGCGGTACCGGGGATTGAACCCAGGGGTGTTCTACCTCC
>PVJS01022943.1:0-30062 GCA_004027185.1 Glis glis | reverse complement strand
CTCACCCTTCATCCTAGAAATATGTGACATGTTTTAGGAGTTGGTGTCTTTTGAGGATGTGGCTGTGACCTTCACCCCGCAGGAGTGGGCTTTGCTGGATCCATCCCAAAAGGAGCTCTACCGAGATGTGATGCAGGAAACCTTCAGGAACCTGGCCTGCGTAGGTAAGGGTGGCATCGTTCCCTTCATTAGTCCATCACAGTGCACATGTCTCTTGCTCATCAGTGCTGTTTTATGATTTGAAATATTGAAAGGAAACAATGGTTAATATACCAGGCATCATCACATTATTTATATCATGCATTCAGCCTAGAATTTAATAATTTTTCTGTAATGTAATAATTCATAATGACCCTTCTTGGTCTACATTTTAGGCCAAGACCAGGAAAAGCAGAACATTAAAGATGACTACAAAAATTCCAGGAGAAATCTAAGGTAATTTTCACTCACAGAAGAAAGCAATGACAAGGTATTATGGTGCACACTTGTAATCCTTGTACTTGTCAGGCCGAGACAAAAGGATGGCTGGTTCAAGACTAGCCTGAGCAACTTAGCGAGACACTGTTTCAAAACAAAAAATAAAAAGGGCTAGGGGTGTAGCTTGGAGGTAGGATGTTCTTGGGTCTAATCCCTAGGACCACACACACACACATATATATTCTCTCTATGTATATGTGTATATATATATATACAGAGAGAGAGAGAGAGAGAGAGAGAGAAATGAGTCACAAGAATCCTAGATGTCAGGAAATTTAACACCTAGGCAAATGATTCAAATAACCCCAACTTAAAATTGATTTAATCTCAAAATATTTTCTAAAAATGCATACAATTTGAACTTCTACAATTGAAAATCCAAAGTCAAAATGTTTCAACATTAGAAACATCTGGGCCACAACATGACACCATAAGTCCATTTTATTGATGATTCAATATACATACATGTTGTTCTATGCACAATATTATTACATATGTCAGGGTTTGGGCATAAGGTATAGATGATACAAAAGTAAATTTTGTGTTTATACTGGGACGTATCTTTGAGATATCTTATTATGCAAACATTTCAAAATCCAGAACAGATTTGGTCTCTTAACATTTTGCATGTGGAATACTGCATTATTTATTTGCATGATATAAATATTCAGTATAATTAAGCTGGGCGTAGTGGCGCACGCTTGTAATCCCAGTACTTGGGAGGCGGAGACCGGAGGATCCAGGTTCACGGCCAGCCTCAGCTACTTAATGAAGCTTCTGCAACTTCGCGAGACCCGGTTTCAAAATAGGGTATAAAAAATAGGGCCGGGGGTGTAGCTCGAAGGTAGAATGCCCCTTGGTTCAATTCCTGGTACCGCAAAAAAAAAAAAAAAAATATTCAGTATAATGAAATAGTTAACTGAGAAAGAATATTATGAAACCTGATATGGGCCAGGAGTGGTGGCTCATGCCTATAATCCCAACTACATGGAAGGCTTAGCCAGGAGGAATGTGAGTTTTCAGCCAGCCTGGAAACTTAAGGGAGACCCTGTCTAACATAAAATTAAAAGACTGGGAAGGTGAAGTAGGCCCATAATCCCAGAATTTGGGAGGGTGCAACAGGATGATTATAGGTTTGAAAGCAGCCTCAACAACTAGCAAGGCTTATAAAGAAACCCTTGTTCAAACTTAGACCTTGTGTCAAAATAAAAAGGACTGGGTTTGAGGTGTAGCTCAGAGGTAGAATGCCCCTGGGTTCAATCTTAATATAAGAGGCTGGTCGCGATGGCATATCCCTGTAATACAAGTGCTTGGGAAGCTAAGACAGAAAGATCGCAGGTTTGAGGAGCTCAGCAAATCAGTGATACTCTCTTTCAAAATAAAAAATAAAGAAGGGCTGGGGGTGTAGCTTGGAGGTAGAATGCCCCTGGGATCAATGTCTAGTGACCAAAAAAAAAAAAAGAGAGAAAGAAAATTTTATAAAAAGCTATGGCTGTATCTCAGTTGTAGAACACTTTTTTTTGGTAATATTGGGGATGGACCAAGGGGCCTTCTATCTCTGGGCTTGATCTCCAGTCCTTTTCATTTTTTTGTTTGGAAACAGGGTCTCACTAAGATGCTGAGAGCCTCACAAAGTTGCTGAAGCTGGTCTTTAACCTGTGATCCTTCTGTCTTACAATTACTGGGATTACAAGTGTGCGTTACCACACCAGGCAGTAGAATGTTTTTGTAGCATGTATAAGGCACTAGGTTCCAACTCCAGTACCACAAAATAAATAAAAATAAAACAGGACAAAATGAATGATTAAAAAGAGAAAGAGAGAGAAAGGCCTGATATGAATACTACTGCTTTGATAATAACTGTCCTAGATCTATCCTGTAGAGCATTCCAGCCATTCATGTTCAAATTTCCTACATGGCATAAAACCAGTGTCTTATGGAAAATCATTAATAAACACATCACTAGTAATGTGCTGCCTTTTTTTTTTTTAACAGAAGTCAAGTGTTAGAGAGATTCTTTGAACATAAACTTGGTAGTGACTGTGGAATAATCTTTAACTGGTCTCCAGATCCTATTCTCAAGAAGAAAACTCGTCCTGGAGTTAAACCAGGTGAAAGGCAGATGTCTGGAGAAGTTCTCATTGGTCATTTATCCTTAAGTAAGCCCCACAGAGCTCAGTGTGGACAGAAACCATGTGTGCATTTGAAACATGGAGAGAAATCTGATAAATGTAAGAAACAGGCCTTCGGTTCTCCCAAATGCTTTATGAAGCATGAAAGGAATCACGCTGGAGATAAACACCATGAATGTAAGCAATGTGCGAAAACCTTTACTTGTCCCAGTTCCATTCAAATCCATGAAAGAATTCACACGGGAGAGAAGCCCTATATGTGTAAGCAATGTGGGAAAGCCTTCAGTTCTTCCCATGCCACTGAGATACATGAACTACTTCACACTCGAGAGAAACCTTATGTATGTAAACAATGTGGGAAAGCCTTCTATTACCGTAATTCTCTCAGAAGACATGAAAGGAATCACACTGGAGAGAAACCTTATGTATGTAAACAATGTGGGAAAGCCTACTATGATCCTCAATCTCTCAGAAGACATGCAATGAGTCACACTGGAGAGAAGCCCTATGAATGTAAGCAATGTGGGAAAGCCTTTAATTCTTCCAGTAACCTTCAGAAGCATGAACGAATTCACTCTGGTAAGAAGCCCTATGTATGTAAGCAATGTGGGAAAGGCTTTAATTCTTCCTGTGACCTTTTGACACATGAGCGAATTCACACTGGTGAGAAGCCCTATGTATGTAAGCAATGTGGGAAAGCCTTTATTTCTTCCCGTGACATTCAGATGCATGAAAGAACTCACACTGGAGAGAAACCTTATATATGTAAACAATGTGGGAAAGCCTTCTGTTACCCTAATTCTCTCAAAAAACATGGAAGGAGTCACACTGGAGAGAAACCCTATGCATGTAAACAATGCGGGAAAGCCTTCACTTCTTCCAGTCATCTTCAGCTTCATGAACGATCTCACACTGGAGAGAAACCTTATGAATGTAAACAATGTGGGAAAGCCTTCAATTACCGTAATTCTCTCAGAATACATGAAATGAGTCACACTGGAGAGAAACCCTATGCATGTAAGCAGTGTGGGAAAGCTTTTAGTTCTTCTCGTTACCTTCAGATTCATGAGCAAATTCACAGTGGTGAGAAGCCCTATGTATGTAAGCAATGTGGAAAAGGATTTAGTTCTGCCAGTTCCTTTCAGGTACACAAAAGATCTCACACTGGAGAGAAACCTTATGTATGTAAACAATGTGGGAAAGCCTACTATTATCCTAATTCTCTGACAAGACATGCAGTGAGTCACACTGGAGAGAAACCCTATGTATGTAAACAATGTGGGAAAGCCTTTAGTTGTTTCAGTTACTTTCAGATACATGAAAGGTCTCACACTGGAGAGAGACCTTATGTATGTAAACAATGTGGGAAAGCCTACTATGATCCTCAAACTCTCCGAAAACATGAAAGGAGTCACACTGGAGAGAAGCCCTATGAATGTAGGCAATGTGGGAAAGCTTTTAGTTCTTCCAGTACTCGTCAGAAGCATGAGCGAAGTCACTCTGGTGAGAAACCCTATATATGTAAGCAATGTGGGAAAGCCTTTAGTTCTTCCCATGACCTTTTGACACATGAGCGAATTCACACTGGTGAGAAGCCCTACATATGTAAGCAATGTGGGAAAGCCTTTAGGTGTTCTCGTTACCTTCAGACACATGAGCGAATTCACTCTGATGAGAAGCCCTATGTATGTAAGCAGTGTGGGAAATCCTTTCGTTTTTCCAGTCACCTTCACGCGCATGAGCGAATTCACTCTGGTGAGAAGCCCTATGTATGTAAGCAATGTGGGAAAGCCTTTGGTACTTCCAGTAACCTTCACGCACATGAACGAATTCACTCTGGTGAGAAGCCCTATGTATGTCAGCAATGTGGGAAAGCCTTCAGACTATGTAGTTTCTTGTACAAACATGAAAGAACTCACGCAAGAAAGTAACCCCAAATATACACTGTGGGAAGGCTTCACTATCAAGAAGAATGCATAGTTGAGAGTGCGCCTATCAATGTAAAGCTTGGGGGAATGCCCCTAGCAATCTTGGACCAATTCCCAGATATTAATGAATACAGTATGGAGAGGAACCTTGACTGAAAGAGATGTGCAAAAGTCCTGAGTTGCTCCTACATGTACAGATGCACACTGGATTAAAACCCTACAACTGTGAAAAGTACAAGAAAGTTGTTAGTTGTAACAAAGATTTCCAAGTCCTGTGAAAATTCCCCATGTAGTGGAATCCTCTAAAAAAAAGTAATATGGAGAGTTCAATATAAACAACTTGTGTGGAATACTGTAAGGGAACACACAAGGTGAAGGCAATGATCTAAAACTTATGAATATATTGTGTTTATCAGTGGCTCACTGTTAAAGTAAATCTCAGAAGTAGGCATTGGTAGCTGGGCGTGGTGGCGCATGCTTGTAATCCCAGTACTTTGGGAGGCGGAGACCGGAGGATCCAGGTTCGCGGCCAGCCTCAGCTCTTTCTCTCTCTCTCTCTCTCTCTCTACCTAGTGAGGCCCTCCACAACTTCGTGAGACCCGGTTTCAAAATAAAGTATAAAAAAATAGGGCTCGGGGTGTAGCACAGAGGTAGAACGCCCTTGGGTTCAATCCCCGGTACCTCAAAAAAAGAAACAAAGTAGGCATTGCTAACTTTTACACTTAAATGATGAGGTTACATCATTTTTATGTTTTGTTTAAGAAATAGTGTATGAGTTTAATCCATAGAGTCTTTTAAAATCAAATCAGGTCACAAATTTTTTCCTCTTTCAATTATAACTTGTTGATCACTGGTAAATTGAAATCTGCAACATTTCAGTATGCTCAATTTTTATGTAGTTCTTAAATAATTGTGGTTAATGAGACATTAAAAAATGAGTTGTTATTAATTGCTGTGATTTTCCTACTGAGTTAATATGTCAGGTTCTTACCTTTTATCTTTGTTTAGCAGAACAAACATTTTTATATGACTTTTATATATTTTTTTAGAGTTTGAAAATACCAAAGAACTTGTAGATTTACAAATCCTTTTTTTTTCATTTGCTGAGAAGAGATATGTAAGCCAGGCATTGTGGTGCACACCTGTTGGGCCCTCCACCCAGTGCCATGAAAGGGCCTGGTGGATTAACAGAAGCCTGCTCTAGAGTACCAAGCCTCTTCCAAATTGCAGTGACTCAGCATAACAATGGCAAAGATGGCGCTGGCAGACCCCTCAGAGGGAGGTCCCGCGATTAACCCCACCTAACCACAGGAAGGCTATGATAGGCTGTTACCTCCCTCCGTGCTCGCGGACAACAGGTGCCTTCACCTATGATAGGTTACAGGGGGGCGTAATGACCTGACCCTTCGTGTAATTGGGTCCCAGCTTATCGCCCTGGAATTTCCTTTATGGCCTTTACTTTAAAAGTGCGACTGTTTTTCTAAATAAACGAGATCTTGCTTTGACCTGACTCCCAGCTCCATGGTGTTGGTCGAGCCGTCGACACTCACTTCCCTGCTCAGCTCGCACCACTTTCGGGCCGGTCCTGACACACACCTGTTCTTGGGAGACAGGAGGATTGCAGGTTTGAGGCCAGCCTCAGCAACTTAGTGAGACCTTTTCAAAATAAACAATAGGACTGGCAGTATAACTCAGAGGTAGAGCACCCCTGGGTTCAAATCCCAGTTCCCAGTACCACCACCACCAACAAAAACATCTGCAAATATCCAATCATAATAGATTAATGTATGAGTTTACCATATTTTTCCTTTGACATTGATTCATTATTATCACATTCTTAAAACTTTGGGTCTTCTTTCCATCATGTAAATTGTACTCTTCATGCTTACATTGGTAAAACTTTTGATTGCAATTCATCCTTCACCCACTGTACCGAAAGATACTTCTTGCTGTTGTGTGTTTTCTTGTGCCAGGGACCACCAGGACCATAGCCTTTTAAAATTGGGATGAATCAATTGTAGTAATGAACCTGCCCACACACCATAACTAATTGTAGTTCATCAGTAAGAACATTCTCCATAGTGGGTTTCCCTCTGGAGCCCGAGGCTGCTGGGATTTCAACTTTTGCTTGACCATTGACATTGTGGGTAGGGTAGGGCTGTCTTTCTCGTCATCATTGTTCTCCTTTCTGGGGTGAGGAGGTCACTTGTGCCCCATGCACCTCCTCCTCCAGCAAGTGTCTAGTCTCTTACAATGCCTGCCCAGCTGCTTCTCTTCCTTCATCTCCTCTTGGAGCTACCCTGCAAGGGTGGCTTCTTTGGGTACAATATCCAATTCAATGCAGAGGGCAGTAAGAAAAACCCATCCCAGTGCCCCAGCCACTGGCCTTTCCCAGCAGACAGAGAGCCTTTTCAATCTGCATGGGACTCCCATCCCCTTCAGGCAATGCCTGTGGGGGTGCCCATGCTCCCACACAGCTGGCTGCCGAATGCCACTAACGATGCTGGCCAGCCCTCCACCTGTACCTCCTTCAGGGCTGAAGGCTTCATACTGGAGAGTTCTGGATCCTGCGGACTATGCCTTGTTTGAGGCGATGTGCATTGGAAGTGAGGCCCTGGAGGTGGGGGTGAGCCATGCCATTGCTCAGCAGCGGCAGGCTGAACACACACAGGAGGCTTCCACCTTTACTTAGTGGTGGCAGGCCGTGTACAAGAGAGTTCTGGAAGACTTCTGTGCAGTGAACAGTCCCAGTCCGGGTTATATAGCAAATCAGAACAAAAGCAACAGCTGGCCAGGACACGGAGTTGCATAAGACCATAGGGAGTTTTCAAAAGCATGCTTAGTTGTTTTTCATACAACAGGGACCTTTGCCAGAAGGAGAGGAAGCCTCACTAACAGCATGTTTGACTGCCCCCACCAACACCCCTGGGTTCGGTCCCCCGTACACACACACACACACACACACACACACACACACACACACAAGCATGCGCACGTGCGCATGTTCACACACACACAGATAGACAAATGATGCATTCCCAGACTGCGCGCGCGCACACACACACACACACACACACACACACAAGCATGCACGCATGTTCACACACATAGAGATAGACAAATGACGCATTCCCAGACTGCATACACACAAGCATGCGCACACGCACGCATATTCACACACACACACACACACACACAGAGATAGACAAATGATGCATTCCCAGAGTGCTGCTGAAGAGGCCCATGGCATTCTTCTAGTGCCATTGGAGATCAGACTTTGAAAAGTCTGTAGGAGGCAGCCAGCAGCAACCTGCAAAAACAAATTTTTCACTTCTGTGAGGTAAAGCAACAGGGAAACCACAAAGATAAACTCATCTATACCTATAGCAGTGCCTTCCACTAGACCCCTACCAGAAAGTGCCTGATACTTGTTCTTTGCACTGTCCCAACTGCAAACTGTCACCTATGCTATGCTAATGAAGGATTGAAAACTGCACAAGTTTGACGCAAATCAGCATCTATCTATATCAGTCTTCAATTCTATCTATATTAATCTTCTATCTATATTATTTTATCTATGTATACTAGTCTCTATATTAGTGTTCACATATATTAGTCTTCAATTCTATGAACTGACCCATCCCTTATCTATTACTTGGAGCAAACATGGACTGTCAGGAGAACTTCTAGATATTTCCTAACTGGATAACTGAACTCTACAAGGACAGTCTCTGTGTGTCTCCCAGTGTGTAATATACTGCCAGGCATGGTGTAATGATTCAACAAATATTTGTCTTCTCAGTAGATATTTTATAGACTGAGAACTATCTTGACCTGTGAACTTGGATTGCAGTTTGTTTGTGAGGGATAGAGTCCATATGGTAATAGCAGCAACCATTCATTTGTTGATCCACTGACATTTATCCTACACACCTGCTTCAGTCAGCTTTTTGTCACTGTGACCAAAACACCAACAAGAACAACTTAGCGGAGGAAAGATTTAATTGGGTTTATGGTTTCAGAGGTTCAGTCCATGGTCAGCCGGCTCCAAGGCAGAAACATCATGACAACAGAGTGTGGTAGAGGAAAGTTGTTCATAGAAGCTAGAAGCAGAGAGGGAGAGGAAGGGAGCAGAGGCAGACAGTCCCCAAGGCCACATCCCCAGCCATGGTCCTGCTGGTCTCTGGCATGAAAAAACACACACCACCAAGAAGCATCTTTTGGCATGATGAGTGAGGGATAGATTGCATTCAAATGTTTTAGCAAGGGAAGCATGAAGAGTACAATTTACATGACTGAAAGGCCTCAAGTTTTAAGAACACGATAATAATGACGCAATGTGCCAGGGTGGTGGCGTGCGCTTGTAATCCCAGTACCTGGGAGGCTGAGATCGGAGGATCCGGGTTCGCGGCCAGCCTCAGCTACTTAGTGAGGCCCTCCGCAACTTTGTGAGACCCGGCTTCAAAATAAAGGATAAAAAATAGGGCTGGGGGGTGTAGTTCGGAGGTAGAACGCCCCTGGGTTCAATCCCCGGTACTGCAAAAAAAAAAAAAAAAAATAAGGCTTGGGATGTAACTCGGAGGTAGAATGCCCCTGAGTTCAATCCCCAGTACTGAAAAAAAAATGACTCAATGTAAAAGGAAAAACGTGGGAAATTCATACATTAATCTATGATTTTTATGGTGTTGCAGAAGAATGTTTTTGTCCCCAGAGAACAAGAACTCAGAGGCCGGGTCAAGATATAGCAGGTCTGTTTATTCACCAGTGAGGCTCAGAGGACAAAGCCCCAGGTCTGAGCCCCTGAGCTCAGGGGATGCAAGTTTTTTTTTTTAATATAATTGGTAACAATTATGACCTGATTTCATTTTAAAATACCCTACCTAGCTGGGCGTGGTGGCGCATGCTTGTAATCCCAGTACTTGGGAGGCTGAGACTGGAGGATCCAGGTTCGCGGCCAGCCTCAGCTATTTAGTGAGGCCCTCTGCAACTTTGTGAGACCTGGTTTCAAAATAAAGTATAAAAAATAGGGCCGGGGGTGTAGCTCGGAGGTTAAACGCCCCTGGGTTCAATCCCCGGTACCGCAAAAAAAAAAAAAATACCCTACCTATTAAGCTTATACACTATTTCTTCAACAAAACTTAAAAATTGTCACCTGGTCATTGAAGTGTAAAAATTAGCAATGTCTAGTTCAGAGATTTACTTTAAGAGTGAGCCACTGATAAACACAATAAATTCATTAGTTTTAGATCATTTCCTTCACCTTGTGTGTTTTCTGCAGTATTCCACACAAGTGGTTTGCATTGACCTCTTCATATTCCTTGTCTTTAGAGGATTCCACTACATGGGGAATTTTCACAGGACATAGAAAGTATTTATTACAACTGACAACTTTCTTGTACTTAGAACCTGCTTCAAAATAAAATATAAAAGCCAGGGGTGGTGGTACATGCCTGTAATCTTAGTCCTTGGGAGGCTGAGACAGTAGGATTGCAGGTTTGAGGACAGGCTCAACAGCTAGTGAGACCCTGTTTCAAAGTTAAAGGAAAAATGGATCTGGGGTCATAGCCCAAAGGTAGAATGTCCCCGGGTTTAATCCCTGGTAACACACACACACACACACACACACACACACACACACACACACAGGGAAAGTGAGAATGCAGAAAAGAAAATGTCTTCAATTTTCACTGTCAGATCTTGTATGACAGCCATATGCACTGTGATACCTTGTGATGACGCTGGGTGGCAGCAGTGACCTGTGACACAGCTGCCCCTCTTTAGAAGCACAAAAACTGATACTATACCTTGAAGTGTAGTCAATGAATTACACGACATATGACATAAGCCATCTGAGCATGTTCGAGGTAGGTGAGGAACACCTTTGACGTTCAGTAGGCTAGGTGTATTAAACGCATTCTTGACTTACAACATTTTTATCTTACCATGGGTTTGTCATAACATATTCACTGTAAGGCAAAGAACGTGTACAACTATAGAGAACATGCATCTGAATTAAACACCCACCTGCCCTCCTCTCTCTTTCCTTCCTTTTCTGGTTTTCTTTTTCCTTCTTCCCTACCACCTTTAGTACTGGGTATGTGTGCTGTAAGCATGTGAGTTCTGTCACTGGATAGGGTCCAAGGAGGTCCCCCAGAGGGAGAAGGGGACTTGAACTCAGCCCCAGTGGGGTTTGGATTTTTTGATTAGGGTACTGAGGATTGAACCCAGGGACACTCTGCATCTGAGCTACACCCCCAGCCCTTTGTGTTTTTTATTTTGAAATAGGGTATCACTAAGTTCCTGAGAGTCTACTAAGTTGCTGAGGCTGACCCTCACATCAGATGCCGGTCACAGCATTTGGGGCCCCAGGGTACCCTCATTTTTGCCCAACTTGGGTACAATGTCAAGATAACACAATCTTGCCCTCTAGTGTTCCCGTCCTGTCATGTTTAATAATTTGATAAAATTACTCAAAGGACTCAAGAAAACGCATTGCTTACTATTGCCTGTTTATGACCAGAGATACAACCCAAGAACATCAGCATGGACGAGGTTCATAGGGCTCAATATTAGGTAAGGGCCAGTGTGGAACTTCCATGTCTCATCTGTGGTCCTGCTATCATTTGTATATAAAGAGAATCTTGAAGGTCAGTCTTAGAGGAAGACTGTTTTAGGTAGCCTCCTGGAGAAAAGGTTTATGAATTTGCCATTTTAATTAAGTCTAATCTTAAAGCTGACTCCAGGTGAGAATATGCTGAGATTTTAGGTGTTGAGGAGGGAGAGTTTCCATACTGTGAGGAGGGAACGGCAGGGCATGGTGAGCTCCCACAGTTACATCCTTTGTGTGAGAATCATGTCCTGGGGCTCAGGGAAGCTCCATTCCAGCAGGGCTCCATTGCAGTGGGGATCCATGTTCCTAGTCAGTCTGTCCTCACGGGTGGTCTCCATGGGACATGCGTGGCCCCGTTTCCAGGAGGAAGAAGCAGGAAGAGCCCACTAATTGCAGGAAGAAGCAGGTGCCGGCTCTGGAAAGCCCGGAGCTGCTCCTCCTTAGATGCAAAGATCCCGCAGTCTGGGCCTGGTCTGAGCCTGGGGAAGAAGGGAGGCCTGGTGAGGTGTGGCTGCAGTCTGTCTGGGGCTCCTCTCAGCCCAGTGTGGATCACTTCCGGGTTACTCTGTTAGAGGGGCGTGTCCTGGATCACTATCCAATCACAGACCTCTTCCGCAGCCGGAGCTGTCCATTGAGGGAGGAGCGGAAACATCTCGCGGGATCTTCCCATCCGCTCCGCTAATCTCGGACCCGTTCTCAGCTCCTGGGAAAATGGCTAAGTGCTTCAGACTCCTTCGCATGGTGACTCACTGACACCCCAAACCCCGGGCAGGACTCCGGGTGACCCAGAAGCAGGAAATGGTGAGATCGTGGGGCTGAGGGGCGGGGAAATGGAGGAAATGGTGAGATGGGGGGACCGGCCTCCGCGCCCGCCCCGGGTTCGCCCTGTGTCTGCTGTCGCCATTCAGCCCCGGGCCCTTTGGCCACGCTGTGGGATGGGCCGGCGGCGGGACCCGCGGCTTCCCCTGCCTGTGGCGGCCCTGAGCGCGCTGGCGGCGGAGGGGCGGGTGCGGAGTGGCCGCGGTGTGGGTCCCGGTCCCTCCTGCCGCCCCGGCCGACCCGATTCCCCGAGTTCTCTAATTGTCCGGAAGGAGGGCTCAGTCCACGGCCTGCCCCTCAGCCCGCGCTCCTCGGCTGCCAGAAAATCCCTAAATATCCCGACACTAACCCACATCGCAGACTAACCAGGAAGGGGCACACGCACACGTGGCTGGGTGCCAGTGGAGGGGACAGGGGTTGGGCTCTGTCACAGGAAAGAAGGAAGGAAAGACAAATCGAATGAAAGACAGAAAAGGAATATGAGTTTATGTGAAAGGAACATTGCAAGAAGGGAAAATCCCAAATGGAAGGTGTGCAAACTTGTCAGTGTGGAGGCAGAAAGGACTTTTCTTTCTAGGTAGAAGCAAGAGGAGTAGAAAGAAGATGGGAGAGGAGAGGAGGATGGGGTGGTGACATCAGATCCTAGACTTGAGGATGTTTTGCCTGGTGTCAGCTTGTTAGGATGACAATAAAGGAGGGCTGTGTGCTGGCTCAGGCTGAGGGTGGGTCAAAGATCAGAGGCCTGGAGGAAGGAGAGGAACTTAAGGAAAACTTGCATAATATGTGTTTTCTTTCTGCCCATCAGTTAATTATTTCTTAGGACAAAAGTGGGAATTTAGAGTATGTGTGTCTGGCCTTTTCATAACAAAAAAATGGGACATCCTGTAATTGTAATAGAGAGTCTGTTTGTATACAGTAGGATGTTTCTCCAGACCACAATGAATTAGAGGTGGGGATCTTTAATTACTGCTATTTACTGAGGATTTAACTGTTTACTTGGGTGTGTACTATAATAATATTAATAAAAATTTGGTACTTGTCCTTGATTCTGGCACAGAGATCCTTAAAACCCATGGAAATTTCATGAACAGAAGTGTCTTTGGTTGTTTATCACAAACCCCTTTTAGATAATATCTGCATTTATTTTAACCAAGTGGCTGAGGGTACCACCCTTCTATATCTTCAGGATGGGGTCTGATGACCAGTCAGAGCAAACACACGCTTTGGGCTGGCTTCTGCAGTGGGGATAGTGTGGTCCAGCTGAGCTCTGAAATTGTGGGGACTGTGTTAACTCAGGGTGGTGTCAGAATTGAATTGTGGGACACCTAGTTGGTGTTGGAGAATTGGTTGGTGTCCAGCAAACCCCACAGATTGAGAGTCAGAAAGATACCACAGGTCAGAACTTACACCTGACTCTGGGTGAGTGTTTGGAGAATGTAGGGTGTGTGGAGGTGCCAGAATTCAGCTTCCTGGCTGCTCAGGTTCCCCCCTCCCTCCCTGGGCATGAGGCGCCCTGGGCTGCACCTGCACAGTGAGAGTAGTCTCCACTAAACTTAGGAACCTTCTGATGTTGTCTTGTGAGATGTGGGTGAGGCTGGTGACTTTCCTGAGCTGCTTCCCTTTGGCTTTCTTTGTAGAATCTTCTTTTTTTTTTTTTGCGGTACCAGGGATTGAACCCAGGGGTGTTCTACCTCCGCGCTACACCCCCGGCCCTATTTTTTATACTTTATTTTGAAACCGGGTCTCACGAAGTTACGGAGGGCCTCACTAGGTAGAGAGAGAGAGAGAGAGCGAGCTGAGGCTGGCCGCGAACCGGGATTCTCCGGTCTCCGCCTCCCAAAGTACTGGGATTACAAGCGTGCGCCACCACGCCCGGCTGTAAATGCTCTTTTATAGAAAGAAGATTCTATGGCCGGGCGTGGTGGCGCACGCTTGTAATCCCAGTACTTTGGGAGACGGAGACCGGAGGATCCGGGTTTGCCGCCAGCCTCAGCTCTCTCTCTCTCTCTCTCTCTCTCTCTCTCTCCCTGTCTCTCTCTCTCTCTCTCTTTCTCTCTCTCTCTCTCTACCTAGTGAGGCCCTCCGCAACTTCGTGAGACTCGGTTTCAAAATAAAAGTATAAAAAATAGGGCCAGGGGCGTAGCGCAGAGGTAGAACGCCCCTGTGTTCAACCTCCGGTACCGCAAAAAAAAAAAAAAAAAGAGTATTTACTTCACCATCTAATAATTTTTTTCAAGACTTGCATGTAAGATAGTAATTTTCTTGCTTGAACCCGAATGGATAGAATGATGGATTCTAAAGAAGCAAAGAGAATTCTTGAAATAAATTGTTTAACAGTAAATTTAGCTGGATGCAGTGGTGCACACCTATAATCCTAGTACTTGGGAGGCTAAGAAATGAGCATCACAGGTTGGAGGCCAGCCTCACTCAGCTACTTAGTGAGACACTCGATGATTTTTTTTTTTTTTTTTTTTTTTTGCGGTACCGGGGATTGAACCCAGGGGCATTCTACCTCCAAGCTACACCCTCAGCCCTATTTTTTTATACTTTATTTTTAAACCAGGTCTCACGAAGTTGAGGAGGGCCTCACCAAGTAGCTGAGGCTGGCCGCGAACCCGGATCCTCCGGTCTCAGCCCCCAAGTACTGGGATGACAAGCGTGCGCCACCACACCTGGCTTTAATGATTTATCAATACACCTTTAGAAACTGAAAACTGAAAAGTGCTGGTGGTGTAGCTCAGAGGTAGAAGGCCCCTGGGTTCAATCTCCTATACCAAAAAAAGATAAATTTAAAGAGTAATAGAAATACATAACAAATCACCATGCCAGTGAATAAAGAGGCTTCTTTTTTTTAAAGATATATGTAGTACTGGGAATTTAATGAAGGGATGTTGTACCTCTGAGCTACACTTTCAGTCTTATTTATTTATTTGATACTGGGGATTGAACCCATTGCGTTCTACCCCCAAGCTACATTCCCATCCCTTTAAATTTTTGTTTTTGAAACAAGATCTCACTACATTGCTGAGTGTCTTTGCCACAAGCTGAGGATGGCCTTAACCTGCAGTCCTCCTGTTTTAGCCTCCCAAGTGCTGGGATCACAGGCGTGTGCCACCACAGCCAGGTTTTTAATTTATTTATCTACTTCTTTGTTTATAATGCTGCATTTGACTCCTGGGGCATTCTACCTGTGAACTACACCTCCAGTTCTATTTTTACTTTTTTATTTGTAACAGGATGTCACTAAGTTAATGAGTTGCTGAGGCTGGTTTGAACGATCCTGCTGGCTCAGCCTCCCAAGTACTAGGTTACAGGCATGTGTCACCACAACCAGCTTTCCTTTGAGTTCTTGTGCCATTTTGTCATCAGTGCCAACAACAGAACCACAGCTCTGCAAGTGAGCATACCAACTTGCATATAAGCAGGGCGTCCAGACATCGACCACCTCCCGTGACTGCCTTTTCTTTCTCTGACTTGCCAACCTGCTCTCCTGCCTGATGGCCAGCGTGCACTCTGACCTCTGCTTGCTGGGCATCTGGGGTCTTGTCTTGTGACCTTTGCTACTGTTTGTTATGCCTAATATGTGAATTATGAGTCACATTGCCACCTTACAATGGAGACAAGTATATAGAAGTCAGTATGTACTAGTGATTGAATCCAAGGGCATTCTATCTCTGAGCTACACCCCACCCCTTTTTATTTTTTATTTTGAAACAGGGTCTCTGTAAGTTGCTGAGGTTGGCCTCAAACCTGTGTTCCTCCTGTCTCAGCCTCCCAGGTATTGGGATTATAGTTACATAACACCATACATAGGGTGCACTGTGCTTTGAGAGATTCTACATCACACAAGCAAAGTTGGGATGACCTAGAAACACCATGGGTGCAGCTGTCCCCCTGTGGAATTACCAGATAGTTCCAGCCTCTCTTCAGAATGACGGCAGAATATGATATGGGAATGGATGGAGCATTAGAATGTGATGACAAAGACATGGAGTGAACATTTAGAGAACAGAGCAGCATGTGACCTTCTAATGAAGTTAGGATAGATCTCCAGTGATATGAGTCTCACCCTTCATCCTAGAAATATGTGACATGTTTTAGGAGTTGGTGGCTTTTGAGGATGTGGCTGTGACCTTCACCCCAGAGGAGTGGGCTTTGCTGGATCCATCCCAAAAGGAGCTCTACCGAGATGTGATGCAGGAAACCTTCAGGAACCTAGCCTGCGTAGGTAAGGGTGGCATCGTTCCCTTCATTAGTCCATCACAGTGCACATGTTTCTTGCTCATCAGTGCTGTTGTGTGGTTTGAAATAATGAAAGGAAACATTTTGGTAAATATCCCAGGTATCATCACATTATTTATATAATGCATTCAGCCTCAAATTTAATATTTTGTGTAATGTTATAATAATTCATAATGATCTGTCTGGGTCTACATTTTAGGCCAAGACCAGGAAGGGCAGAACATTAAAGATGACTACAAAAATTCCAGGAGAAATCTAAGGTAATGTTCACTCACAGAAAAAACCAATGAGTCAGGTGTAGTGGTGTATACTTGTAGTCCTAGTATTTGGCAGGCCAAGACAGAAGGATTGCAGGGTCAAGAACAGCCTCAGCAACTTAGACCATGTTTCAAAACAATAAATAAATAAATAAAAAGGACAGGGTGTATAATATGGAGGTAGAATGTCCCTTGGTTCAATCCCTAGAACCACACACACAATACACACACACACACACACACACACACACACACACACACACACAGAGGGAGAGAGAGAGAAAACAATGAGTCTCAAGAATCTTAGTCAGGAAATTTAAAAACTAAGCAAATGATTCAAATAACCCCAACTTAAAATTGATTTAATCTCAAAATATATTCTAAAAATGCATACAGGTTGAACTTCTACAACTGGGAAATCCAGAATCAGAAATGTTTCAACATTAGAAACATCTGGGGCCGGGCGTGGTGGCGCACGCTTGTCATCCCAGTACTTGGGAGGCGGAGACCGGAGGATCGGGGTTCGCGGCCAGCCTCAGCTACTTAGTGAGGCCCTCCGCAACTTCGTGAGACCCGGTTTCAAAATAAAGTATAAAAAGTAGGGCCGGGGGTGTAGCTCGGAGGTAAAACGCCCCTGGGTTCAATCCTGGTACCACCAAAAAAAAAAAAGAGACACATCTGGGGCACCATCATGACACTATAAATCCAGTTTTTCTGATCATTCAATATACATACATGTTGTTCCATATACAATATTATTACATCTGTCAGGGTTTGGGCATAAGGTATAGATGATACAAAAGTAAATTTTGTGTTTATAGTGGGACACATCTTTGAGAAATCTCATTATGCAATTATTTCAAAATCCAAAACAGATTTGGTCTCTAACATTTTGCATATGGAATATGGAAGTGCTTTTCAATGTGATATAAATATTCAATGTAATCAAATAGTTAACTGGGAAAGAATATTATGAAACTGGATATGAGCCAGGTGTGGTGACTCATGCCTATAATCCCACCTATGTGGAAGGCTTAGGCAGGAGGAATGTGAGTTTTCTGCCAGCCTGGAATCTTAAGGGAGATCCTGTCCAAAATTCAATTAAAAAGACCGGGAATGTGGAGCAGGCATGTAATCCCACTACTTTGGAGGCTGCAATGGGAGGATCACAAGTTTGAAAGTATCCTCAGGAACTAGTGAGGCTTAGGGAGACCCTTGTTCAGAATAAAAATGGCTGAGCCTGGGGTGTAGCTCAGAGGTAGAATGCCCCTGGGTTTAATCTTAATTTAAAAGGCTGAGCATGGTGGCATATCCCTGTAATACAATCACCTAGGTAGCTAAGACAGGAAGATAGCAAGTTTGAGGTGCTCAGCAAATTAAGATTTTTTTCTCAAAATAAAAAATAAAAAGGGCTGAGGTGTATCTTTGAGGTAGAATGCCCCTGTGTTCAATGCCCAATGCCAGAAAAAGAAAAAGAAAAAAAATTTTAAAAAGCTGTTGATGTAACTCAGTTTTTTTTTTTTTTTTTGGTTATACTAGGAATGGAAACCAGTGCCTTCTTCCTCCAGGCTACATGCCAAGCCCTTTTTATTTTTTATTTGGATACAGGGTTTCACAAAGTTGCTGAGAGCCTTGCTAAATGGCTGTGGCTATCCTTGAACCTGTGATGACCCTCCTGTCTCATTCTCCCAAGTCGTGGTATTACAAGCGTGCGTCACTACATTGGGAAGTAGAATGCTTTTGTAGCTTGTATAAGGCACTAGGTTCTATCCACAGTATCACAAAATAAATAAAAATAAAACAAGACAGAATGAATGATTAAAAACAGAAATAGAAAGGCCTGATATGAATACTACTACTTTGATAATAACAGTTCTAGATATATTCTGCAGAGCGTTCCAGCCATTCATGATTAAAAATTCCTGCATGGCATAAAATCAGTGTATATCACTAGTAATGTGTGCTTTTTTTTTTTTTTAAGAACTCAAGTGTTAGAGAGATTCTTTGAAACAAAACTTCATAGTGACTGTGGAATACTCTTTAGCTGGTCTCCAGATCCTATTCTCAAGAAGAAAACTCATCCTGGAGTTAAACCAGGTGAAAGGCAGATGTGTGGAGAAGTTCTCATTGGTCACTTATCCTTAAAGGAGCCCCACAGAGCCCAGTCTGGACAGAAACCATGTGCACAGTTGAAATATGGAGAGAAATCTGATAAATGTAAAGAAAAGGGGGAAGCTTTCAGTTCTCCCAAATGCTTTCTGAAGCATGAAGGGAATCACACCAGAGATAAACACCATCAATGTAAGCACTGTGGGAAAACCTTCAGTAGTTCCCGTTACATTGAAATCAATGAAAGGATTCCCACTGGAGAGAAGCCCTATGTATGTAAGCAATGTGCAAAAACCTTTACTTTTCCCAGTTCCATTAGAAAACATGAAAGAATGCACAGTGGAGAGAAGCTTAATGAATGGAAACAATTTGGGAAAACCTTTGATTCTTTGAGTAACATTCAAAGACATGAACAAACTCAGAGTGGAAAGAAATCCTATGTATGTAACCAGTGTGGGAAAGCTTTTTCTGCTTCCAGGTTTTTAAGAAAACATGAAAAAACTCACACTACAAAGAAAGCATATGTATGTAAGCAATGTGGGAAAGCCTTTGCAAATAACAGTTCCTTTCTACGTCATAACAAAACTCACAGTGGAAAGAAACTCCATGTATGCAAGCAATGTGGGAAAACCTTTAGTTCTTCCCGAGACATTCAGCTACATGAAAGATCTCACACTGGAGAGAAACATTATGTATGTAAACAATGTGGGAAAGCCTACTATTATCCTCAGTCTCTTGGAAGGCATGCAAAGAGTCACACTGGAGAGAAACCCTGTGTATGCAAGCAATGTGGGAAAGGCTTTCATTCTTCCAGTTACCTCCAGATACATGAGCGAATTCATACCGGTGAGAAACCGTATGTATGTAAGCAATGTGGGAAAGGCTTTTGTTCTTCCAGTTACCTCCAGACACATGAGCGAATTCACTCTGGTGAGAAGTCCTATGAATGTAAGCAATGTGGGAAAGCCTTTACATCTTCTGGTTACCTTCAGATACATGGGCGAATTCACAGTGGTGAGAAGCCCTATGTATGTAAGCAATGTGGGAAAGCCTTTAGTTCTTCCAGTTACCTTCAGATACATGGGCGAATTCACAGTGGTGAGAAGCCCTATGTATGTAAGCAATGTGGGAAAGCCTTTAGTTCTTCCAGTAACCTTCAGACACATAAGCGAATTCACACTGGAGAGAAGCCGCATGTATGTAAGCAGTGTGGGAAAGCCTTTAGTTCTTCCCGTGACCTTCAGATACATGAAAGAACTCACGCTGGAGAGAAACCTTATGTATGTAAACAATGTGGGAAAGCCTACTATTATCCTCACTCTCTCAGAAGGCATGCAACGAATCACACTGGAGAGAAACCCTATGTAGGTAAGCAATGTGGGAAAGCCTTTAGTTCTTCAAGTCACCTTCAGAGGCATGAGCGAATTCAGTCTGGTGAGAAGCCCTATGTATGTAAGCAATGTGGGAAAGCCTTCAGACTATACTGTTCTTTCTACAGACATAAAAGAACTCACACAGGAGAGTAACCCCAACTATGTGCAGTGGGGAGGCTTCACTATCACAGAAGAATGCATAGTTGAGAGTGCGCCTATCAATGTGAAGTTTGGGGGAATGTCCCTAGCAATCTTGGATGAATTCACAGATATGAAAGAACACCGGATGGGGAGGAACCTTGACTACAGAGATGTGCAAAAGTCCTCATTTGCTCCCTATGTACAGATGCACACTGGATTAAAACCTTACAAATGTGAAAGTACAAGAAAGTTCATTTTAACAAATAGTTTCCAAGTCCTGTGAAAAATTACCCATGTAATGGAATCCTCTAAGGAGAAGTAATTTGAAGAGTTCAATGCAAACAACTTGTGTGGAATACTGTAGAAAACACACAAGGTGAAGGAAATGATCTAAAACTTATGAATATATTGTTTATCAGTGACTCACTCTTAAAGTACATCTCTGGGTATGCATTGGTAATTTTTACTCTTAAATGATGAGGTGACATAATTTTTATGTTTTGTTTAAAGTACTGTATGAGTTTTATAAGTAGCCTCTTTTAAAACCAAATCAGGTCATAAAGTCTTTCCTCTTTCAAGCATAACTTGTTGATCTGGGCTCAAGTAAAATCTTTGCAGTATTTCAGTAGACCTAATTTTTATGTAGTTCTTAAATAATTGTGGTTAATGCGCCATTGAAAAATGAATTGTTATTAATTACTGGGATTTTTCTACTGAGTTCACATGGCAGGTTCTTACCTTTTATCTTTGATTACCAGAAGAAACAACATTTTTACATTATATATTATTTTACATTATATATATTATTATTATAACATATATATATTTAAGGGTTTTTAAATATCAAATAACTTATAGATTAACAAATATCTTTTTTTCATTTGCTGAGAAGAGATCTGTAAGCCAGCCATGGTGGTGCATGCCTGTAATCAAAGTACTTGGGAGACAGGAGGTTCAAGGCCAGCCTTAGAAACTTGGGAAGGCCCTCATCAACTTAGTGAGACCCTGTTTCAAAATAAAAATAAAATAGGACTGGTGGTATAGCTCAGAGGTAGATCGCCCTGGGTTCAACTCCCAGTACAGCCAAAAACTGAAAGAACATAAAACAAAAGAGACCTGCAAATATCCAACCATAATTATAAAGTATGAGTTTGCAACACTTTTCCTTTGACCTTGAGTAATTATTGTCACAATCTTACAACTTAATGTCTTCTTTCCATCATGTAAATTGTACTCTTCATTCTTAGATTGCTAAAACTTTTGATCACAATCTATCCTTTACCCAGTGTGCCAAAGATACTTTTTGCTGGTGTGTGTTTTCATTCTTTCTTTTTCTTTTTCTTTTTTTTTTTCTTTTTTTTTTTTGCGGTACTGGGGATGGAACCCAGGGGCATTCTACCTCCAAGCTACACCCCAGCCCTATTTTTAATTTTTTATTTTGAAACAGGGTCTCACTAAGTTGCAGAGGGCCTCACTAAGTAGCTGAGGCTGGCCGCGAACCCGGATCCTCCAGTCTCAGCCTCCCAAGTACTGGGATGACAAGTGTGCGCCACCACGCCCGGCTTTTTTGATTGCAATTTATCCTTCACTCATCGTACCAAAAGATCCTTCTTGCTGGTGTGTGTTTTCCTGTGCCAAGGACCACCAGGACCATAGCTTTTGGCAATTGGGATGAATCAATTATAATGTTAAATCTGCCCACACACCATAACTAACTGTAGTTCATTGGCAAGAGCATTCTCCATAGAATTTCTGACAAGATTGGTTTTTTGTTTGTTTGTTTTTTACAGTACTGGGGGTTGAACGCAGGGGCGTTCTACCTCCGCGCTACGCCCCCGGCCCTATTTTTTATACTTTATTTTGAAACCGGGTCTCACGAAGTTGTGGAGGGCCTCACTAAGGAGAGAGAGAGAGAGAGAGCTGAGGCTGGCCATGAACCCGGATCCTCCGGTCTCCGCCTCCCAAAGTACTGGGATTACAAGCGTGCGCCACCACGCCCGGCTAAAATTGGTTGTTTTTCAAGGTTTGCTTGCCATTCAGTGTAGTGAAGTGTCTTTCTCTACTGGATGGAGTGAGCTGGTGGACTCCATTCTGCCTGGTCATGACAATAGTTCTTATGTGGAAACCTGAAATGCTGGAGTAAAGGGAAACCTGATTCATGAGAGTACCAGCCGGTCACATTACTGAGAAGAGGAATACTTGGCTCATACATTTTTTTGAAACTCAGAATGTGCTATGTTTTAACTCTTATAGAGACATATACAAGAAGTTTTTGGTTTTGCCTTGATCCATCCTAGTCACTGAGGAGCATTATCTGTTGTCGGGTGTGCAACACAGCTCATACACCTTGGTCTTGCTGTGAGTGTGAGGCTGATTGCAGTCTTCTGGGCCTCTTTTTGCCTTCTGTACTTATATAAACACTCAAGTTTTCTTACAATGCATGGGACACTGTTCTCTATAACTGTAGATGTTCTTTGACTTCCAGTGGCTATGTTACCACAGACTCATGGTAAGATGAAAATATTCTAAGTCTGGAATGCATGTAATATAACTAGCCTACTGAACATCAAATGTGTGCCTCGTCTATCTTAAACACGCTCATATCGTGGATGTCATCCTATGCTGTGTTTTATCATACAGTGTGCGATATGTCATGTAATTCATTGACTATACTATAAGGTGTAGTATCAGTTTTTGTGCTTCTAAAGAGGGGCAGCTGTGTTGCAGGTCATTGCTGCCACCCAGCATCATCACAAAGTATCATCATCATGGCTGCCACCATATGAGATCAGACACTGAAAAACTGAAGATGTTTCCTTTTGTGCACATTCACTTATCCTCCGTGTGTGCGTGTGCATGCGTGTGTCACCAGAGATTGAACCCAGGGACATTCTACCTCTGGGCTATGCCCCCAGCCCCACTTTTAATTTTTATTTTGAAGCAGGGGCTCACTAAGTTGCTGAGGCCCTAGCTAAGTTGCTGATGCTGACCTTGAACCTGTGATCCTCCTGTCTCAACCTCATAAATACTGGGATTACAGGCATGCACCACCATGCCTGCCTCAGTTTCCCACCATCTTAACATTATTATATGTTAGACTATCTTAAGTTGGTGATTACTGTTATGTCAGTTGTAATATGTAATTTCACTTTCTCCTTAGCATGCTTATAATACTCTTTAAATCTCCACTATAAGTCTAAGAAGACCAATATTTATGTAAAATGTCAGAGTACACACCTAAGAAAGGACAGATAATGGCATCATTATTGCACAAATGCAAGCTTTTTTGGACAAGAAATATATACTCTTTTATTTGTTTAATTATTTAATTATTTGTTACCGGGGATTGAGTAATGGGCCTTGCACACTGAGCTATGTCCTCAGCCTTTTTTCCCCAATCATGGACTGTAGACATATAGAATTAAGCATGAATAATCCAAGAACATTATGCTATTAATGTAGTTGTGCAAATAAAACTTAATTCTTGCAAATTCTGGTGATTATATTTTTGGAGAAAAGTGAAATAGTAAACAAATGTTGAATCTTTCATTTATAAAATGGGGAGAGGGGCTGGGCATGGTGGCACACCCCTATAATACTGGCACTTTTGTGTGTGTGGTACTGGGGATTGAACTCGGGGATTCTACCTCTGAGCTATACACCCAGACCTTTTTTTTAATTTTAACTTTTTTTAAAGGTTTTTTTTTTTGCGGTACTGGGGATTGAACCCAGGGGCATTCTACCTCTGGGCTACACCCCCAGCCCTATTTTTTATTCTTTATTTTTTTAAACAGGGTCTCACTAAATTGCGGAGGCCTCACTAAGTAGCTGAGCTGGCTGCAAACCCGGATCCTCCAGTCTCAGCCTCCCAAGTACTGGGATTACAAGCATGCGCCACCACGCCCTGCTGAATCTGCCCTTTTATTATTGAGCTTTTCTCTCTCTGCAGATGCTAACAGGGCCAAGAGGCATGTGTTTGTATAGGTGAGGACTCCCAGAGTGCCTGGGCCCCTTTGTTTTTATTTGGTCATAAGGGTTAAATGCAGATCTGCAGCTAGAAGTGCCTGCTGACAAGATTTATGCATGGGAGGGGAGCCGCATGGGCAACCTTTCAAACTGTAGACTGGCTTTCTTCCTTTTCCCATTATTAATGGGGCCGTGCAATTTGCCTTTCCCTTGGAAACTGGTGTTTTCCAAGTCTAGGGTTGCCCAAAGAGGACAGATTGCTGCCCCTCTCCACCTCTTCAGCCAGTGAGCTTGCATCAGGAAGAATGTGGGGGAAGGGAGCAGGGATGAGGTACTTTACCCCATATAGACACAGCTGCTGATCTGTGGAGACAGGTAGCCTGGCAGTTTTCATTTCTGTAACAGGTGGAGCGAGTGTGAGTCACGTGAGAGATGAGAGCTTAGCAGACAGAATGCAGAAACTTCTTTATTGCGCTCCCGGGCGTGGTGGCGCACGCTTGTAATCCCAGTACTTTGGGAGGCGGAGACTGGAGGATCCGGGTTCGCGGCCAGCCTCAGCTCTCTCGCTGTCTCTCTCTCTCTCTCTCTCTCTCTCTCTCTCTACTTAGTGAGGCCCTCTGCAACTTTGTGAGACCCGGTTTCAAAATAAAGTATAAAAAATAGGGCCGGGGGCGTAGTGCAGAGGTAGAATGCCCCTGCGTTCAATCCCCGGTACCGCAAAAAAAAAAAAAAGACACCGGAATCTCTTTTCAGTTAGCCTAACAATTCCAAACCTAAGATCACACCATACACAAAATACTTAATATATCATCAGCCATAATATTTTTCTACACACTTCACCCATATCATGTCATGTTTTTTTTTTTTTTTTACTTTTATCCCTACAGTCCAAAGTGACCCATATAGCTAAAATCCTCAAAGAGATCCCATGGGAGCTGACACAGCACTGGCATTTCACAGAGGGAAAACAGATACAAACAGACTCACATAGAGTCAACCAAAGCGGCCCACAAATAGACTAATGGGGATCTCCAGACAGCAGTTAAGCCAGAGGAACAAGAACCCGTGTTTACTAATGGGGACAAGTCTCCCCAAATGAGATTCCCTGGTTCCCTCTTAACCGTTATCCCAGCATGAGAGGTGCTACAAAAGTTCCCAGGAAGGGAACCCATTGAATGCCCCTCTCCTCAACAAAAAGGGACCCAAACGTGAGGAATCAAAGGGCAATGGAGAGCCGGGTGTGGTGGCGCACGCTTGTAATCCCAGTACTTGGGAGGCTGAGACCAGAGGATCCGGGTTCGCGGACAGCCTCAGCTTCTTAGTGAGGCCCTCTGCAACTTCGTGAGACCCGGTTTCAAAATAAAGGATAAAAAATAGGGCCAGGGGTGTTGCTCGGAGGTAGAATGCCCCTGGGTTCAATCCCTGGTACCGCAAAAAAATAAAAAAAAAAGGACAATGGAGTGCACGCCAAGGGGAAAATACCCGGATGGTTAAGGTCATTGTGACTTTCTGCATTTAGTTTCCTTCCTCCCAAATCAATTTGAATAGTAATGTTATGGTCTGTTACACTTTTTACTTGTCCATCTTCTTAAAGATGGGTGATCTTTGATTGAGAAACTCACACACAGGCGAGGAGAGGGCTGCTTGCCATTCTGACTTTGTTCAGAACATAGTAACTATATATGCAATTAGAAGTCTCAGAGTGTTACAACAACAAAGAAGTCTTCATACATAAACATGAAAGTAACTGCATAGAAGAAAGCTTGAAGAAGAAAACTAGACACGTTTTCACATGGTAATCTGCAAGAACACCTGCTGTTTTCCAACCAGGCAGAACTCCAAGCCACTGGGTAAGACTCCAAGCTTTACTGGGACCCATCTTCAGGCTTTTCCCAGCTATGCTCAAGGCCATCCTGCCTGTTCTCAGAGTTTAGCAATTAGCCTGTCAGAAAATGCATTATGGGCTGGGCATGGAGGTGCATGCTTGTAATCCCAGTACTTGGGAGGCAGAGACCGGAGGATCCGGGTTCGCGGCCAGCCTCAGCTACTTAGTGAGGCCTTCGCAACTTAGTGAGACCCTGTTTCAAAATAAACCGCAAAAAATAAAAAATAAAAAAAATAAAGAATAAAAAAAATAGGGTTGAGGGTATAGCTCAGAGGTAGAATGCCCCTGGGTTCCATCCCCAGTACCACACACACACACACACACACACACACACACACACACACACACACGAATTATGGGTCTGGTCCCCTTTAAGTAAAGCAAGTTATACCCACTCAGGGCAGGAAAGTGAGACCTTCCCAAGGTGAAAGAGCACCTTGGCAGCTGGTGGGAAGTCTTTAATTTAACTTGTCTATCATGGGAGAGCACCCTAGTCCAAACAGTTCTTACCTGAGGCAGCCTTCCTTGCCCCCCAAATCTAGAGAGGCCAGCTCTCCAAGCTTCCTCACCTCACCCCCTCAGCACAGTAAGAGGGTGGAGGGGGAGTCCCTCAGAGTGTCTGGCCTACAGGAAATTGGGAGCCAGGGGCCCTGCCAGGGTTGCCAAGGTTGTAACTGAATTCCAGTATCTGCCCCAATTTGCCAAATCAAATAATTGGGACAAGCCTTTGAGAAGAAGGAAAAAGAAATTTATTGATTTGCTAGCAAAGCAAAGAAGCCATGAACTTAAGAGTTTAGAATTAAGCCCTGGATTTTCCCAAAACAAAGGAATGAAGTCCCTTTAAGAGTTAGCTGGCCGGGCGTGGTGGCGCACACTTGTGATCCCAGTACTTTGGGAGGCGGAGACCGGAGGATCCGGGTTCGCGTCCAGCCTCAGCTCTCTCGCTCTCTCTCCCTATCTCTCTCTCTCTCCTTAATGAGGCCCTCTGCAACTTCGTGAGACCTGGTTTCAAAATAAAGTATAAAAAATAGGGCCGGGGGTGTAGCGCGGAGGTAGAACGCCCCTGCATTCAATCCCCAGTACTGCCAAAAAAAAAAAAAGTTAGCTGGCCGGGCGTGGTGGCGCACGCTTGTCATCCCAGTACTTGTGAGGCTGAGACCGGAGGATCCGGGTTTGCGGCCAGCCTCAGCTACTTAGTGAGGCCCTCCGCAACTTAGTGAGACCCTGTTTCAAAATAAAGGATAAAAAAATAGGGCTGCGGATGTAGATTGGGAGTAGAATGCCCCTGGGTTAAATTCCCAGTACCACAAAAAAAATAAATAAATAAATAAAAGAGTTAGTTGTTCAGGGGCTTGTGGGCTTGCCAGAAGAGACACAATTTATGTCAAAGTCCTCCTTGAGTTGTTTCTTTTTCTTTTCTTTTTTTTTTTTTTTTTGGAATCACAGGCACTAAGTTTCCAGTCTCCATTCCTTTGATCAATAAACTGATAAAAGCCTGTTACTTATTAACTAGGGGAGAAGAACAGGGGCAGGAGGAAAGACAGAGGAAATATGTCAGCTTCGAAATAGGCCATCTGTTACCCACCAGGGTCAGAAGCAAGCCACCAGCACAGCCCCAGTTTTACACATTTCGGCCTTTCTGGCCAAAATGCAAATCTAGAAAGTCTCTCTGCTTCTCTTTTTGTTTCTGAAATTTAGTGTACAATTTGCTGAACATTGACATCAATATCCATAGTGCAGTTTGAATACTTTCCTGTTTTAAGAATTTTTTCCCTCTTCCTGTTTAATCAGACCATCCTTATAAACCAATATATTAATTGGCTAGCCTGGCAAAAATAATTTTAAAGACATCTTTTATTTTTACCTTACCAAACAAATTATTTGTAAAAAAATTTATAGTTCATGTGGACCAAAAGGTATTTAGTTGTAAGCCGGGCGTGGTGGCGCACACTTGTAATCCCAGTACTTTGGGAGGCAGAGACCGGAGGATCCGGGTTCGCGGCCAGCCTCAGCTTGCGCATGCGCGCGAGCGTTCTCTCTTTCTCTCTCTCTCTCTCTCTCTCTCTCTCTCTCTCTTTCTCTCTCTACCTAGTGAGGCCCTCCGCAACTTCGTGAGACCCGGTTTCAAAATAAAGTATAAAAAATAGGGCCGGGGGCGTAGCGCGGAGGTAGAACGCCCCTGCGTTCAATCCCCGGTACCGCAAAAAAAAAAAAAAGGTATTTAGTTCCATTTTTAATTCAATTTATGAGCTCTCATTTATCTATAATTAATATATCCACTCATCATCTGACCCAAACTAAAGTTGGCTGGTAGTCCTAAGGGCTCCTTGGTCCCAGTGAAGCTGCAATATTTAATCATGTGTTGTTTTTTCTTATCTTTGGTCCAGGATTATCACCCTAGCACTTGAGCATATAGCCCAGGGGCTGTCTGAGGGAATCTTATCCTCATTTTTTTTTTTCTGATCAGAATCTTCCCATTTTTTGTTTCTCATTTTAGATACCTGGCTAGGTTTGCGGCTAGCCTCAGCTACTTAGTGAGGCCCTCCACAACTTAGTGAGACCCTATTTCAAACTAAAGAATAAAAAATAGGGCAGATCGAATTCCATGCTCGCTCCACAACTTCAAACATATCTCATTCACACTCATACAGCCTTTGAAATGACCGGGCCACCAGGGAAACATTTTGTCACCTTCCATCACATTTCTTACCTTGTTTTGTGCACAAAATTGCCAGGCCCCGCAGAGGGTAACCTTTAGGCCTTTTCCTGTACATTGCTGCCAGACTTTTACCACCAGTCCTGGTAAATTAGGGATCTGCCATGTCACTCTGAACACCCAGGGGCTACTACAACAAGGCAGTAGGATACGCCTCTCCCTTGGGTGGGGAGCCCGGGCCCTCACCCAAACAACAGGGAAGGATCCTGAATGTGCCCCCAATTGTCAGAAATAGATTTTAGGGGAGTATTAAATAAAGACTCAAGCCGGGCGTAGTGGCGCACTCTTGTAATCTCAGTACTTGGGAGGCTGAGACTGGAGGATCCAGGTTCGCGGCCAGCCTCAGCTACTTAGTGAGGCCCTCTGCAACTTCATGAGACCCGGTTTCAAAATAAAGGATAAAAAATAGGGCTGGGGGTGTAGCGCAGAGGTAGAACGCCCTGGGTTCAATCCCCAGTACCACACAAAAATTAAATAAAATAAAATAAAATAAAGACTCAAGAACTCAGAAGTAACTCAGCAAGGTACTTTACTTCTGCACAGAAGGGGGCATGCACACCATAAAATCAGGGCAAGCATACTGTATGGACAGTCCACACTTCTTTTTATCCTCCCTAATTCCTAGCCACTGTGTCATCACCCATTGATTGGGGCGATACATCACAATTTAATCCAGGTGGCTACTTTCCCACTGGGCAAATTTTTTCTGTCTTTTTTATTTTTTATTTACTTTTTGTGTGTGTGGTACTGGGGATTGAACCCAGGTGCATTGTACCTCTGAACTATACCCCAGCCCTATTTTATTCTTTTGCTTTTGAAACAGAGTCTCACTAAGTTGCTGAGGGCCTCACTAAGTTGCTAAGGCTGGCCTCGAACCTGTGATCCTTCATTGGCCTCTCATGTACTGGCGTTACAAGCTTGCACCACCACACCCAGCCTAGAAGTTAATACTTTATTGCTGTTGTACTGGTACTAGGAATTGAACCCAGAGGCATTCAACCTCTGAGCTACACCCACAGCCATATTTTATCATTATTTTTGTTTCTGAAACAGAGTCGTGCTAGGTTGATGAAAGTCTCACCACTTGCTGAGGATATTTTCAAACCTGTGATCCTCCTGTCTCAGCTTCCCAAGTACTAGGATTACAGGATTACAGGTGTGTACCACCATGCCCAGCTTAGTGTTTTTCTTTAAAACACAGAGGAAGCCGGGCGTAGTGGCGCACGCTTGTAATCCCAGTACTTTGGGAGACGGAGACCAGAGGATCCGGGTTCACAGCCAGCCTCAGCTCTCTCTCTCTCTCTCTATCTCCCTGTCTCTCTCTCTCTCTCTCTCTCTCCTTAGTGAGGCCCTCCGCAACTTCATGAGACCCGGTTTCAAAATAAAGTATAAAAAATAGGGCCGGGA
>PVJS01022942.1:0-30066 GCA_004027185.1 Glis glis | reverse complement strand
CGCCTGCCTCCCTACCCGCCTGCCTCCCTACCCGCCTGCCTCCCTACCCGCCTGCCTCCCTACCCGCCTGCCTCCCTACCCGCCTGCCTCCCTACCCGCCTGCCTCCCTACCCGCCTGCCTCCTTGCCTCCCCGCCCGCCCGCCCGCCCGCCTGCCTGCTTGGTGGCCCGGCCTGGCGCGGGCGGCCGCCTCTTTCTTCCCGGCGGTGATGTCATCGGGCGACGGCGGCCGCGGCCGGGGGGCGGCGGCGGGGGCGGCGCCGGGCGCCCGCAGGTTCCTGTGCGGCTCATGAGCAGGCCCTTGACAGCGGCCGGGGCGCGCCGGGCCGGAGCTGCGGGGCCGGGGCGCGGGGGCTGCGCGGAGCCGGGGCCTGCCTGCGCCCGCCGCCGCCGCCGCCGCCGCGATGAATTCCGCCGAGCAGACCGTTACGTGGCTCATCACCCTGGGCGTGCTCGAGTCGCCCAAGAAGACGGTCTCGGACCCCGAGGGCTTCCTGCAGGCGTCGCTCAAGGATGGGGTGGTGCTCTGCCGGCTGCTGGAGCGCCTGCTCCCCGGCACCATCGAGAAAGTGAGTGGCCGGCGCGGGCCCGCCGAGCACCTGGCTTCGCTCGGGCCCCGCGCCTCCTTTGTGCGCCGGGCGGGCGGCGGGCGGCGGGCGCGGGGACGCGGGGCGCCATTGTGTGCGGCGCGGGGGGCGGCGGGCGCGCGGGGACCGGGCCGGGGTCGCGGGCCGGAGGGAAGCCTGCCCCGCCGCCGCTGCGCCCCTCGCCGCCGCGGGCTCCGAAGCTCCCCGCCAAGGCTTTGTCTGCGCGGTCCGCCGGTGCCATCGCCGGTGCCATCGCCATCGCGGTGGCGTTCCGGAGACGCGTCCACCCCGAGCCGTGCAATGACTTACTACGAATCCCGCACGCAGCCCGCCGGCAGGGTGGCACCGGGGTTGGGGCTGGCTTAGCATGGCAGGTTTCCTCGTCGGCTCCTACCTGACCCCCGGGGCTGGAGCGTGCAGCTTGACCCGCCTCTGTGAGCCATGAAAGTTTGCTTTCACCCCTCCTCCTAACCTTCAAGAGCAGGGCGAGGGGATGGGGCCCCTTCTAAGAACCGTGTGCCCCTATGTGTGGGACATAGTAAAGTCGTACCTCCAATTTTTTGGTCAATATCTAAAATTAAAAGATAACGTAAGACCAGTAATCTTTTAAAAGGTGTTATAGAAGTTGAAGTGCACCGTCATAACTAGCAAGAACTATCTCATTTTTAATGAGGTGTATTGCCCCGCCCGGGCATGATGACAAGCTCGTTGTTAATAATAAAAGGTTAATTAAGCAACCTGAAAAGTAAAATGTCTAATTTGATTCATAAGTTTGCACATGATGTTGCCACATTTAAAATTAGGTCAGAAAACATTTTACTTAACATGAATCTTGCATGCATACCAGTTTTAGCTATTTTTCTGACTTGGAACATATTTTTGAAAACAGAATTTGCTTTTTAGAAAGAATAGCTGCCTTCCATGGAGTAAGCGTTGTTTGTAAATGGAACTGAACAATACAATTATGATATAAGACAGACGAAGGAGCAGGGTCTAACTTTCAAGGCACTCTGAATACTGTTGTCATCTGGATTTTGATACCTCTGATAATAAAAGACAGATGTCGAAAAGCGTTGAAATGCATGCGAAGTTTACCAAAATAGGCTTAAAAAATGCCGTTCCCTTTCTAAGAGCAAAGCTTTAAGAAACTTCACGTGCTGTGTTCATAAAAACATGTCACCATCAAAGCGGTGTGTTATTTGGCATATTAGCTGCATTAATATTGATTGGCAGACCTCAATAATCATTTTCTTTTTTAAATTCCAGCAAGATTTTCTTGGAAAACCGTAGTGTTCCTTTCATCTCTAAGACAACAAAGACAGGAATGAATAAAATGTTTAGCTTATAGCAGCCAAATCGGAACACAACATCTTCTGAAACTACAATCATATGGAAATTTCTTAGGTCGAAACTGTTGTTTGGTCCCTAAGTCCCAATTGGTTTGTTTTAAACTGACTCTGTCACATGAAAGTTTAGCATATTATAGACAGTGATTGGTTCTCTGGTTCAAGGAAGGTTTGGGGAGTAAAATATTAGCCATTCTCTGCCTCTAAAATTCTGTGTTTCACGTCTCCATTTCCTAAGAAGTTAGTGTGTGGATGTGCATGTTTACCAATGGCTGCACACACTAATGTACGCCACAAAGCACGCATGCTGAGTAGCTTTCACTTAAATGGGGGGGATGTGAGTCTGGGGTCATTTTTTCCCTTAGAAGAGACATTTGGAAGCTGAACATTCGTGTGGAATCGAAAGGGCCTTAACTTGATCCGGTTGCCGGGCACCCTGGGCTGCGGGAACAACCGAGCGGCCTGCAACTTCACTTTTGCAAGTTCAGGACTTGAGGTCAACCCGGAGACGGGGGCTAAGCACAGAGCGAAGAGGCTTCCCATGTGGCTTTTATTAAGAAAACGTTCTGTTTTCTTCATCACGGTGGTTCTGTTTCCGAGCAGGAGGCTGGGGGGACCCTGAGCTCCCGTCGGTTCAGGTTCCTCTGCGTGAAGTTCCTCCGCTTCTCTGTCAGGGTGGGAGCGTGGCCAGAGAGAAGAGGGGCTTGCGAACTTCCTGGGAGCCGGTCAGAAGGACACGCTTTTCATTATCGCCAACACACTTTCTGCTGTGGGGAAGAGAAAGGGCTGGGATCAGGGCGCTTCCCTGGCCCTCCTGTGGGAAGCCCTCACTCTTTGATCTCTCTGGGAGGACCAGAGCATGTGCTGCCCCCCCCCCCACGCCCTGTTCTGGAACACACTGAGGCCACCGCACCCCTGAGCCCTGGCGGCGCCCTTCTCCAAAGTCCACACCTCGAACATCCCTAGGTTATTAGTCAAAGGAGGTGAAATCTACAGGCAGAACTTCCAGAGGATGGAAAATTACTGCAAAATGAATACAACACATGTTGACGTTTTAAATTTACTTGTTTTAAATTTACTTGTGAATGCAGCAGACGAGGTCGCTTAATTCACATCCAACCCTCAGAGAACCCACTTAATCCAAGTGGTGTGCTGCACAGGAGACCTGGGTCCCCCAGTGTTTGGGGGATGTAGCTGAAAGTCAGAGGCTACCCCTCGTCTCGTTGGGTGTCCAGGGTGTGCACATTTGTCTCACAGTCTGGAGCCCAGGAGTCCAGGATCGAGGCGCAGGCGGGCCACGCTCCCCTAGAAGTGCCGGGGAGGCTCAGTCCAGACCTCGCTCGGGCGTCGGGGTCCCTGGGTATGAGGCAGCGCAGCTCCTATCTTCATATGACATTATCTTGGTGGCCTCCATGCTGTCCAAATCCCCTTCTTTAAGGACACAGTCCTAGCCAGGCATGGTGGCACATGTCTGTAATCCCAGGATTTGGAAGGCTGAGGCAGGAGGGTCACAGGTTCCAGGACAACCTCAGCAACTTTGCAAGACTCTTAGCAAAATAGCAAGACCCTGTTTCAAAACAAAACTAAAAACAGGACTAGGGTGGAGCTTGGAAGTAGAATGCCTCTGGTTTCAATCCCTTGTCTGTCAGTCTGTCTCACACACACACACACACACACACACACACACACACACTCCTGTTGGATCAGGGTTCCCCTTTCCTGTCTGACCTCATCTTAACTGGTTCCATCTGCAGTGACCTCACTCTCAAGTGAGGCCACATTTCTTAGGTACTGGAGGTTAGGGTTTCATTCAACAAAGGGATTTGGGGGAATGTTCTGATCAATAGGTTGCATAATATATTTGAGCCAAATCCACTTGTTAAGCACGTAAGTGCCTGGGGGAGATAAAACACTAAGTAATAGGTTCTAAGGGGGGTTCAGTGCAGTAATAAACAACTCTAAAAACAAGAACCACTTGAGGCAGGAGGAAATCCCAGGTTGTAATGTCAGGGAAAGATTGAAAGGAGTTAAGGAGTGAAGGGGCCAGCATCGGAGCCGGTCAGATTCGGATGTTTTTGCGGACATGAATGAGAATCCGACATCTCCCTAGATGGAATCTGGCAGCCCCAGGAGATCGTCCATGGGCTTGCGGAAAATCAGTGGATCTGATAGAGCCTCAGAGAAAGAAAACACCTTTCCCAGTTGACTCAAGACTCACATTGTGGCCAGTCCTAGGATTCTGGGGCGGTGAGTGGGAAGAGAAAGGGCAGAGGTTAGAAGTAGCCGCTGCTAGAATGTGCCCTCTCGTGGGCCAGGAATGGGAGTGGTCAGTCGATGGTGGGTTTGTATTCAGAACAAGTCCGGTAGATAGACTGTGCCCTGAGGCTGTTCATAAAGACTGTTGATTGATAAACCATTCATGGAGAAGCTGCAAAACAGGCTGTCTCTGGCCCTTTTTTTTGTATGTGTGTGTGGTACAGGGGATTGAACCCAGGGCTTTCTACCTCCAAGTTACACCCACAGCCTTATTTTACTTTTATTTTTTGAAACAGGGTCTCACTAGGTTGATGAGAATCTCACTACTTGCTGAGACTGTCCTCGAACCTGTGATCCTCCTGTCTCAACCTACCAAGTACTGGGATTACAGGCGTCTGCCCAGCTCTCTCTCTCTTCTTTTTTTTTTTTTAATGTGGTACTGGGGATTGAATCCAGGGGTATTCTTCCTCTGAGCTACACCCCCAGCCCTTTTTAATTTTTTTTTATTTTGAAACAGGGTCTCGCTAAGTTGCTGACAGTCTCACTAAATTGCTGAGGCTGGCTTTGAACCTGCAATCCTCCTGTCTCCGCCTCCCAAGTACTGAGATTACAGGTATGCACCACCATGCCTGGTTTAAGGAGACCCTCTTAGAACCCTGCAAGTGGGATTCTTGGTTCTATCAAAATTCTTCTAAGTAACCTACTCTAAGGTCTCAGAATAGTTAACTGCAATGATAAACATTTACTTTTGAAGCGTGAGTCTGAAGTCCTGTCTCAACTCTGAGCCAGTATTCTTTCCTTAGGTTTCAGGCCTGAGGAAAGGCCGAGCTGGACGGGCATTTGCTGGCTCATTAACAGTGAAGCAAACAGTTTAATTCAGTTTAAGGCAGGGGCGTCTGAAGAGATTTCCTGAGGGCCCGACTGGAAAGGCTGTGGCGTTTACGTTGGCACCGCGCATGAGCACACAGGTGTACACACACAAAGACACGCGCACATGCACATACACACGCCCGTGTGCACATGCTCACATCCAACCTGCGGGGAGATTGTTGGCGGCACATCTTGTATCAGTGTTCCGTGAGCTCTCAGAACCATGTGCGAGCTGTCCCAGGACCAGGCTTGAGTTCTATTAGTGGACGTAGTCCTGGATTCCGCCAGCTCTCCTCCTCCTTTACACAGCTCCCTACTTTAAATATATCTCGTGTGTGTGTGTGTGTGTGTGTGTGTGTGTTACTGGGGATTGAACCCAGGGGCGTTCTACCGCTGACCTACACCCACAGCCCTTTTTATTTTTTGTTTTGAAACAGGGTATCATCAGGTTGCTGAGGCTGGCCTTGAACCTGTGATCCTCTTATCTCAGCCTCCCAAGTACTGGATTACACCACATCCAGCTAAATACATCTCTTTTAAAGAAAAAAACAATCTGTCTGGAGCCACAGGTGCCGAGCTCCCCTCCTTCACAAGCGCTGTCTCTCAGGGGCCTGTTTTGCAGGCGAGGACACGGACGCCTGGCCGATGCCGTGCCCAGGTCACCCGCCGCAGGTGGAGGAGGAGGAGTGTCAGCCAGGTTGGTGACCTTGCCAGATGCTGCATTTAGGGGAAGACTAATACATGCCCCCTTGTGAATTTACAACCCAGGCTGGGAAACAAGACAGGGCAGTTTGTGCCCACGAGCGCCCTGGCCACAGACAGGAGGGTCTGTCCTGTGGCGCGGGGGATCGGGAGGAAGGGGCATTGTAGGAGGAGGTACGCGGAGGTGGCTCCTGTCAGCAGGACTCCCCAGAAGTTTGTAAGCTGCCCTTCCCTGCAGTGGAAACGACCCAGCAAGGGTGCCTGGGAGGAGGTCGCGGTGCCCTGGGAAGTGCCTGCCCCCTCTGGAAACCTCACAGCCTCCCATGCTGCCCTACGCCGGGCCCGCCTTACGCCCCCGGAGGACGGGATGCCCGGCGGGACAGGAGTGGAGCTCTGGGGCTTCCTCACTCTGTTAGCACTGCTTAGGGTTCCGTTTGTTCCAAGACGTACAGCGTGCGCACGCATGTGAGCAGCACGCTTGAAACTAGAACGGTGTGGACGTCTGACGGGTTTCCCTCCCTCCAGAGGGGTCATCACTGAACACAGCAGATGCAGCGGCCCGGGGCTGCGGTTCCCGGCGGGCAGAGCTGCTGTCCTTGTTTTGAGGGGGTGCTTCGGCTCTTTGTGCTGGATTCTCCTGTGAGCTGGAGGTTCGCCCCCACGTCTCACTGTACATGGAGGGCACACCATTTCCTTGGGCCCACAACTCTGCCACGTGCAGCACCAGGGGCCGGTGGTCCCTTACACCTTCCAGGATCAGGCCGACCTCCATTCAGTGCTCTAGCCATTTGCTGTGTGGCTTTGACCAACCTGCCTGCCTTCTCTGAGTCTGGTTTCTCCTCCTGAAAATGGTACCTGCTGGTGGGAGTGGCCTTGGGCAGCTGGGTAGTTCCCACAGTAAATAAGAAGTGTGGATGGAGCTCTGAGTAATTCCCCAGGACCTGGTAGTTGCTAATATTTTATCAACTGACACTGAGAACTTTCCCACTGTGTCTAGAAAACTCTAAGCTGGAATCCAGCCTCAGAGTTACCCAAATCCAGGAATGGTGCTTTATTCTCATGGCAGGGTGGACTCTTGTGACTCTCAGGGGCTCCGTGTCTCCCTCCCTCCCTGGACAGGCCCCCAGGCAGAGCCCCATCAGGGCCAGGCCCAGCACAGCTGCTGGGCGCCCTGGCGGGGCAGAGGGTGGAGCCGGGGAGCACTCGGGTTTCACTTGTACCAAGTTTCATGTGGGCAAAATGCCAGGAGTCCCAGATGGGAGGGCGGCTGGCCAGCGCAGCCTTGCCTGCAGAGAGGGGCGTGGGGCCGCCCTGGGCCTGGGTCACCCTGAACACTTCTGGCTGTTCCCCTCCTTTATCAGGTGTGGAGGTTAGGAGAGGAGTTCATCTCCTGCTGCGTTTGCATCTCCAACTTTCTCTCTGAGCTTTTGAAATCTTATGAGCCACTTTGCAGGGTGGGGTGTGCCCGCTGTTGTCAAAAGGACTGGGGTAGCAGGGATGTTCAGATGGAATGTGTGCAAAATTTGTTGCACACACAGTTCAGTGCGGTGGCACACACGTAATCCCTGCAACTCGGGAGGTTAGGACAGGAGGATTACAAATTCGAGGCCAGCTTGGGTAGTTTAGCGAGATCCTGTCTCAGAATAAAAAGTAAAAAGGGCTGGGAGTATAGCTCAGTAGTACAGCGCTTGCCTAGCATGTGCCAGACCCTGGGTTCCATCCCCCGTTTAGAAAAAAAAAGGACATTTTCTCAAGTTCTGAATCTTTTAAATTTTCCACTATATTTTTTTTTTGTCTTGACTGTACTTTGACTATTACTTTTAAGTTTCTACGTGTGCTTTCTCGCTTATTCTCGGGTTTACTTTTCTCCCTCTTGTTCTTCCCCCCCTTCCCCCCTTGTCTCCTCTCTGTCCCTCCCTTCTGATAGCACCTTGGGTCCTTGTTTTGGGATGCGGTCCTTCTCTTGCCCCGGATGTTCAGTCTCCCCGCGTTTCCTCTTTTGGAATTGTCATCCACGTTGGAGACTGCTCCACTTGCTGGTGATGTGTGAAGAGAGAGGTCCTCCAGTGACCAGGGACCTCTGAGTGCCCGCTGGGCAGAGCCGGTGGCCTGCAGGGCAGTCGCCTGTGTGGGCCCCTTACGGGGGCTGCAGTCCCTCCAGGGAACCCGCCTCACCACGTCCCTCCTCCGGGCTTTCTCCCCCCAGGTTCCGGGCCCCTTGGTGCCCCGTTTCCCCAGGATGGTGGCGGGGCAGCCAGAGGAGGCAGGGCTGGGTGCTGTGGTCCCCGGCGTCCCGAGGCCTGGCCTCGTGCGGTGGCCGGGGCGCAGGTGCTGCTGAGGTAGGAAGGGGATGTTTGTGTTTCTGTTCTGCAGGCTGTTTCGGAGGTGTCTTTCGAGAGAGAGATTCTACTGTTTGGGAACTGGAGTCCCTCCAGCATGAGCGAGAGAGGACGCCCATGCCATCTTCCTTCATTTCCTCGTTCTCTCTCTCTCTCTCTCTCTTTCTTTTTTGGTGCATGTGTGATCACTTTAATGTTAGTTATTTAAAGTGGTCTTTTCTCCTGTTGTTGGTATGTTATGCAAAACTTTATTATTACACTTAGATCAGTTTTCTTTTTACAGAGCTGGTAATATTCCTATCTTTTCTCTAAAGAAGCTATCTGTAATTCAGAACTTGAAAAAGATATATATATAAGAGCCGTTGAGCCTTGTATGAATTGGCTTTGGTCTAAAATAGGAATGCACAGTTCTAAGTTTGTTTTGATTTTGCATAGTTTCTTGTCACGAAGTCTGGTTCTCACAGTATTTTTATTTATTTATTATTATTATTTTTTTTAGCAATGCCTTCCTTAAAAGGGCCTAGTTTTGGATGCTGTGTAAGTTCTGAGGCCTGTGATGGTCTTCCTCCCTCGGTGCTGGGGGCCTCGGCACTAAGTTCCCATGCCCCACGGTCCCACCATTTCCTGTCCTGCAAGTGGTGCAAATTCAGAAGAGACTATAAGTATCCATCTGTAGTTAGCACATTTTCAAAAGTGTTTTGTTAGGAACACAGACTCTTTTTTTTTTTAAAAGCCAATTGCTTTCTGAATATGTGCCAGAAGATTATGACTTTGTCATTCACAGTAATTTTGACAGAAAATTAGGAGTTTTAGAAGAATATCTCTGGTTCTAATGGCCTCTGTCGGTTGCAGGCCCTCTAGGAGGAAGGAGAGGCTCCAGAAACCCCGGAGCCTTCGCCCGGTCTTCCTTGAGTAATTCCTCTGTGGTTTTTCTGTGCACTGAAGAAATTGCCTTATTTAAGATCAGTGATTATATAATTAATCTCATGAAACACTGGTGCTGGGAGCAGATTTCTCCTAATGGAAACCAATTCTTCTAGTTGTAGTTATTCCTATTTGTAAATGTGTTTTTGTTGCTCCTGAGAACAGGCTCTATAAATAGCATGTGGTTGAATTCTTGACAGACTTGTGTCAAAGGTTAAGCTTCCAGAAAGTACCACAGAGGCCACATTTTTAAGTGACAGGAGACTGGGATCCAGCGTCTTCCAGACTTATCAGTGACAACTGGAGGAGGAGAAGAGCTCCTGCGTCCGCTGTCCACAGCTGCTCTTCTGAGGACGGCGAGCGTGGCCCGGCACGGCCATGGTACCAGGCAGGATACCTGGTGTCCTGGGAGCGGGCGCTTCTCACCTGCACACGGCTCAGCTTTCTGTTGTCCTTGGTGGCACTGCCACCTTAAAAAATGAAACAACAGGCAAATCAGACCCAAAGCGAGGAGCAAGAATAACACAACAGGATGGAGCTCAGCGGGATAGAAGCAGAAAGTTCCTGGAGAAAAATCAATACGACCCAAAGCTGGGTGTTTGAGAAGAATCGGTGACGTCGACACACCTCTTGTCAGACCGAGGGAAAGAAGGGAGACCCAGGTGGCCAGTGTGGGGGCCATTGCAGGTTCTGCAGGCAGGAAAGGGTTATTTTATGCCAGTAAATTCTACAGCTTAGATGAAGTGGACAAGTCCCTCGGAAAACACAGGAAGAGATGGATAATCCGAGCAGCCCTGTATCTGTGACAGAAATTACAGGGTAGGCAAAAACCTTCTCATAAAGAAAATTCCAGCCTGGCATAGTGGTGCGTACCTGTTATCTTGGGAGGCTGAAACAGGAGGATCACAGGTTGGAGGACAGCCTTAGCAACTTAGTGAGAGCCTCACTAACTTAGCAAGACCTTGTTTCAAAAATAAAAAGGGGTGAGGGTGTAGCTTGGAGGTAGAATGTCCTTGGTTCAATTCAAGTACAAAAGAAAGAAAAGAAAAGAAAATTCCAGGCCAGGTAGCTTCTCTGGTGAATTGTACCAAACATTTAGGGGGAAAGAATGGCAATTCAACACGGGCTTTTCTAAAATGTTGGAAATGAGGGAATATTCCAAAATCGTTCTGTGGGGTCAGCCTTATTTTTTTTTTTTTTGTATGTGTATGGTACTGGGGATTGAACCCAGGAGCATTCTGCTTCTGAAATACACCCCAAGCCCTATTTTATTTTTTATTTTGAAACAGGATCTCATTAAATGGCTAAGTTGCTGAGTTGGCCTCGAACCTGCATTCCTCCTGTCTCAGCTTCCCAAGTCCTAGGATTACAAGCATCTACCACCACGCCCAGCAGGTCAGCCTTATTCTGACAACAAAACCTGACAAAGACATTATAAATAAAGACTATAGACCAGTAGCTCCTATGAACATAGGTGTAAAACTTTTAAAAAGTTAGCCTATCGAATTCAGCATTGTATGACAAGGGTAATATATTCTAACCATGGAGTCCATATCAGGAAAGGAAGTTGGTTTCTCATTGGAAAATCAGTTGCTATAACTCATTAACCAACTTAAAAAATGGGATTATTTCAACAGGTGCAGAAAAAGCACTTGATAAAATCCAGCATCCGCTCCTGGTAAAATCTCCCAGCAACCCAGGTGTGGCAGGAACTCCTCCACCTGAGGAAGGGTGTCTGTGGAGCCTGCGGTGCTGTCCTGCCCACTGGGGGATGGAGGCCCTCCCCTGAGACCACTCTGTTCAAGCTAGCCCTAGATGTCTGAACAAAAGAGAAAGAAGCCAGAGGCATCGAGTGCGGAGGAGTGCGTGTAACTGTCCATACATGCGCACTGCATGTCTGTGTAGGAAATTGTACCAGATCCACAAAATAGTTACTAGAGCTAATAAGAGAGTTCAGCAAGGTTGAAGTATTGAAGATTAATATATAAAAATCTGTTGTTCTATATATTAGCAAAATGATCAAAACTCGAAACAAAAAAATGTAATTTGCAATAGCAAAAGGAAAAGAAAAGCAAGAAAAGAGAAGTGGTTATGGATAAATCTGACCAAGATAAGAGGAGGGACCTGTGCCCTCTGAAGCTCCACGCGCTGCCCAGGGTTCCTGCGAGCGGAATGGCGCTCAGCGACGGGGGCGGAAGTCTTGCTATTGCGAAGCTGCCTCTTCTCCCATGTTGATTTAGAGATTCAGCAGTCACGACCCAAGGCCCAGCAGCCTTTTTTTTTTTGATGGAACTTGACAAATGATTCTAAATATACATGAAAATGTAAAGGACCTGGAATAGCCGCAAGAACTGTGAGCAGGAGAAGGTTGGAGGATGTGGTGTCCAGGCTCCTCCAAAGGCTGCATGCAGTAACCGAGGCAGCAGGGCACTGGCCTAAAGATAGAGAAGTAGATCAACAGGACAGAACAGAGTCTGAAAATAGACCATGAAAGACGCGTGGCTCCTGACAAAGGTGTAGAGGCGATTCACAGTCGAAAGCATGCTCTCTTCAACACACCACACCCGAAGGATTAGAAATCCATATTTAAAAAATGAACTTCAGCCGGGCGTGGTGGCGCACACTTGTAATTCCATTACTTGGGAGGCTGAGACAGGACGATCGCAAGTTTGCGGCCAGCCTCAGCTACTTAGTGAGGCCCTCTGCAACTTAGTGAGACCCTGTTTCAAAAATAAAGAATGAAAAATAGGGCTGGGGGTGTAGTTCAGAGGTAGAATGCCCCTGGGTTCAATCCTCAGTACTGCAAAAAAAAAAAAAAAAAAAAAGAACTTCAGCCAGGTGTGGTGTGGTGGTGCACGCCTATAATCCCAGTACTTGGGAGGCTGAGACAGGAGGATCACAGGTTTGAGGACAGCCTCAGCAAGTAGTGAGACTCTCATCAACCTAGTGAGACTTTGTTTAAAAAAATATAAAATAAAATAGGGCTGGGGTGTAGCTTGGAGGTAGAATGCCCCTGGGTTCAACCCGCAGTCACACACACACACACACACACACACACACACACACACACGCAGAACTCCAAGCTGTACTTGCACAGTATACAAAGACAAATCCAGAGCAAATCATAGATCTTCAAGTATAGCCTAAAAACCTCTAGAGGAAAACACCTGTGACTTTGGGCTAGGCACGATTTCTTAGATAGGACACAAAAAACGCGATCCATAAAAGAAAGCGTGGGTAAATTGAACTTAATCAAAATGAAAAACTTCTGTTCTCTGAAAGATACTTTAGGAGAATGAAAAAACAATACATAGATTGGGAGAAAATATTTGCAAGTCACATGTGTTTAAGGATTTGTATCCAGAATAAATAAAGAACTCTGAGACCTTGATGAGGAAACGAACAACTGTTTTTTAAAAGCGAGAAGATGGTTTGAACACACAGTTCACCAAAGAAGATAGACAGATGGCAGAGGAGCACATGTAAAGAAGGCCAGCATCCCTAGTTACTGAGGAAATGTACGTCGAGGCCACAGCGCAATAGCCCTGCACGTCCGTTAGGACGGCTGGCTGTAGAGGGTGATCGTACCAAGTGCGGGCAAGTTCCAGAAGGAACAGGACTCCCGTACTCTGATGGTGGGGATGTGATATCATGCAACCACTTCAGAAAACAGACTCAGTTTCTTTAAATGTTGAACATGAGTCTTCCAAATGTCTGAGCCATCCCACTTCTAGGTAGCTACCCAAGAAAATGGTATGTCCACACCGATGTGGCTCACAGATGCTCACGGCAGCTTTGCTTTTAGTAGACACACCGTGGAACCGAGCAGGCGAGCCGTCTGCTGAATGAGAGACACGCGGTGCTATGTCCTTGCCCTGGGGGATGGGATAGTCCAGAACACGGTGAGTGTCAACATCGTGCTGAAGGACAGAAGCTAGAGCAGACAAGGATGTCCTGTGAGTCCACTGACGGAAACTTCTAGAAGATGCAGGTGATTGTCCTTACAGTAAGTCAGTGCTTGCTGGGGGACCTGGGGACAGGAGGAGGTGTGGGGTGGTCATTGACTGACCCTGTTAGGGCTTCATGACGGTGCATCCACTCCCCCTTTTGTGGTACCGTGGATTGAACCCAGGAACATTCTAGCTCTGAGCCACACCCCAGCCCTATTTTACTTTTTATTTTGAAATAGGGTCTCACTAAGTTGCAGAGGGCCTCACCTCCTCCCCTTTTCTGGTACTGGGGATTGAACCCAGGAGCGTTCCAGCTCTGAGCCACACCCCCAGTCCTATTTTTATTTTGGAAACAGGGTCTTGCTAAGTTGCTGAAACTGGCCACGAACCTGCCATCCTCCTGTCTCAGCCTCCCAAGTGCTGGGATTACAGGTGTGCGCTACCATGCCTGGCAAGACAGCACCCGTTAAAGACAAGCAGCTCCTTACTCGTCGGTGCTACCTCGGTACGTGGTGTGTGACAGTCTTCATCCTGTCGTAATTGCGTTTTTGTTAGTGTAGTGGATCTTTAACTCATTTTACTGGCTGTCTCCTACTTTTAAACCTAACCCTGAGTCCAGAAAATGTGTGTAGACTTTTAAACATACAAGGGCAAATAGTCTACAGACATTTTATGGGGGACGCGGCTATTTTGCTGGGAAGGGCCTCTGTTTATTCCTTTATTTTCTCAGCAAATCTTGATTGGGTGTCTACAATATTCCAAGAATTATGCTAGGCTTTGGAGATTTAATGATTTGCAAAATAGCCTGGCATATTATCTAGTGGAAGAGAATAACAATAAAGAAATGGCACGAGTTGATTGCAATATGAATGAGACACAGGCTCTGAAGGCAACACACACATTTTTTTTTCTCTCTTTCTTTCTTTTTTTTTTTTTGTGGTACTCGGGATTGAACCCAGGGGCATTCTACCTCTGAGCTACACCCCAAGCCCTATTTTATTTTTATTTTGAAACAGGTGTCACTAGGTTGATGGGAGTTTCACTACTTGCTGAGGCTGTCCATGAACCTGCGATCCTCCTGTCTCAGCCTCCCAAGTACTGGGATTGCAGGTGTGTGCCACTGCATCCGGCGAGGAGCACATTTCTCAATGTGTGTGGTGAGGGCCCTGGTTGACCCTTGGCAGATCGGGTGGTGGCATTTGAGTTGAGTTCTGGCAGATGCGTGGCTGTAACAGAGGAAGGGTGTGCAGCACTAGGTAGGGGCCCCTGCCAGGCCTGGGGGAGGAGCTGGTGTGTCCAGAGTGCCCTGGAAAGGCCCAGACATCCTGGAGCTGAACGAGGGCGCCCCGAGGGATGGCAGGGCCAGTTGCTCCAAAGGCTTTGACGCCTGCCAGGAGTCTTACAGGAGAGCAATGTGGTTGGTCAGCTGCATGTTTGGAAAACAATACTCCAGCCACAGTGTGGAAAACCCATGAGACCGGGCTGCCCATGGAGTGCTGCTGGGAGCTGGGGTTAGGGAGGAGCAGGAGGTCCAAGACCTGAGGATGGAATCAGGAGCATTCAAGGAAGAAAGGTCGCAGGCCTTGATTCAGGCCTTCGAAGTCTCTGCTGCACAGCAGGAGAGGTGTCGCCCTCGAGGGAGCCCTGCACGTGGCCGGGGCAGAGCAAGCAGCTGGAGATGGGTTAAGTGCTAAGTGCATTGTTAGAGGGGCCTGGGGACACCTGGGCTGGGGTAGAGATTTGAGGCTCATGGCGTAGAACTGCAGGATAGAGTCACCGGAGCCACATTTGCCGAACGGCTCAGAAGTAGAGTTGAGGTGACCGAACACAGACCCAGGGGGCTTGAGGACGCAGCCATGGATGTGTTCAGCGCCAACAGCAGAGAGCACAGACCTGAGCAACATGGGTGAAAGGGAGGAAGTCGCTGGGGCCGTCTCTCATCTCTGAAATGTCAGAATCACAGGAACTCAACATCTGCCTTGTGAAACTTAGGAAACCAACACGACATCGCCCCGTTGAACCCGCAGATACCACGGATGCCTGCATAGAGTGCCCGAAGGCCCTGGGGAGTAGACCAGCTGGCTGGGGGGACCCCGCTTGGAGTGATAGGGATGAGAGCTGTAACCACAGCTCTCTCGGCAGCTCTTGCTGAACCCATGCCCTGTCGTGCACACAGGGGCGACAGAGCCCTGGACTAAATGTGGGTAGTTTGTGAGCACCGGGCGGCAGGCAGGCAGCTGCCTCAGGCAGAGTGGGCGCTGATGGGGTGTGTCCATCCATCACAACAGGAAGGGGCTAGGGTCTCAGGGCAAAACCAAGAGAGGCTTTCATTTCTCCATCATTTTGCCTGCAGTGATTCTACAGCCAAGTTTGGGGATAGTTCGAGTCTTAAATATTCTGCTCTCATATTAGAGCGATTACCGTCATGTGCTGCATTTTTGGGGTCAACAACAGATTGCACATATGACGGCAGTCCCGTAACATGATACCACCTGGTGACAGTGTAGTGTCTTCATTTGTGCAAGTACACTCTGATAGTCACACGGTGACGTTTCTCATGACTGTGTATTACTTTTCAGTTCCAGATGCTACAGGAGCAACAGCTTCACCTTTGGCAGGGATAATAAAGTGATTTATGGTACTCAGAGTGCCACAGGTGTGAGTCCTTGATTTATTAGTTCACCGGACAAGTAATATATTAAGTGCCTGTATGTGCCATGTTGAGATATAACATTTGTTCAGATAGACTGGTTCTCTCCCTATGAAGCACGTGCTGTATAGTTCAGGGAGAGGTTCAGTAAATGCAGCACGTACGTAAATTCTATGGCATGTTCACCAGCGATGAGTGTTGTGGAGAGGAGCAGCAGGGTGGGGGACGGGGAGTCCAGCAACTAGGGCAACGCTCAGTTTACATTAGGTCATCAGGGTAGGGGCTGCTGAGATGTCTCATTTGAATAGACTTGATGATGAAGATGAGCAGAGGATGGAGCGATAAGATTATCTGGGAGGAGAGCCCCCCGCTGGCCCCCACATAAAGTTCCCACAGGTACGATGGCAAGGAAATTTCAACGTGAGTTTTGGAGGGGACATTCAAACCTCAGCGGTTATTAATAAACTCCATAGAGTCTATTAGGTTCGCTCTGTGTTGTATATTCTTTGGGTTTTAAAAAATATACGATGACGTATGTCCACTTCATAATATTGTATAGCATAGTTTCACTGGCCACAAATTCTCTGCCCTCTGACTCGTCACCCTCCCTCCCCTCAACCCCAGGCAGCCACTGATCTCTGCACCATCTCCAGAGTCCATAGTTCTTTTCCAGAATGACATATGGTTGGAATTATACAACATATCGTCTTTCCAATTGGTTTCGTCCAGTAAGCATCTAAGGTTCCTCCATATCTTTTCATGGTTTGATGGTGCATTTCTCCCCCCCCCCTTGGTACTGGGGATTGAATCCAGGGGCATTCTATCCCAGGTCTGCACCCCCAGCCCTTTTTTAAAAATTTGAAACAGGGTCTCGCTACATTGCTGAGGTTAGCCTCTAACCTGTAATTCTCCTCAGTCCTAGGATTATAGGTGTGCATCGCCAAGCCCACATTTACTTTTTTTTTTTTTTTTGGTATTGGGGATTGAACCCAGGGGCATTCTACCTCTGAGCTACACTCCCGTACTGCACACACACACACATATATAATATATATATGTTATTTTGAAACAGGTCTCACTAAGTTGCTAAGGCTGGCCTCAAACTAGTGATCCTCCTTTTCTAGCCTCCCAAGTACTGGGATTACAGGCACGTGCCACCACGCCTGGCTGTGCATTTCTTTCTATCACTGAATAACATGTTGTATGATGTGTGATATGTGTTTATCCACTGACCCCCTGAAGCACATCCCAGCGGCTTCCAGGTGTTAGTGATTGTTAATAAAGCTGCTGCGGCCGTCTGCATGCAGGTTTTTGTGTGAGCCTATGTTTCAACTCATTTGGGTAAACGCGAAGGTGCCCGATTGCTGGATTGTGTGGTAGGTGCAGGTATGGCTCGTAAGAAACCTCTGAACTGCCTTCTGAGGTGGCTGCACAGTCTTGCATTTCTCCCAGTGATGCACGCGAGTTCCTGCTGCTCCATATCCGAGCCAGCATTTGGTGTCAGTGTTCTGGGTTTTGGTCACTTGAACAGGTAGGTGTGTAGTGGTGCTTTCTGGTTTTAATTTGCCCTTCCCAGATGATATGCGATGCAGAGCATCTTATCACATGCCTACGTGGTGGTACTATGTTTTGGGTAAGTGTCCCTCAAAGGCTCATGTGTCGAAGGCCTGGTCGAGGCTGTGGCACCGCTGGGAGGAGATGGAGCCTTTATGTTGTGGGGCCTAGTGGGAAGAAGTCAGGTCATTGTGGGCATGCCCTTGAAGGGGACATTGGGACCCCAGTGCCTTCCAGTCTCTCTTTGCTTCCTGGCCACCATGCCCGAGCAGCTTCCTCTGCTACATGGTCCTGCCATGATGTGCTGCCTTGTCACAGGACCAAAAGCCAGAGGGCCAAGTCACCATGGACTGACTCCTCTCAAACTGTGAGCCCAAGAAAACCTCTCTTCTAAAGCTGATTCATCTCAGGTTGTCATAGTAACAGGAAGCTGACGAATGTATCTTTAGTGAGTTACTATTCAGATCTTTTGCCCATCTGAAAAGTTGACTTAGCCGGGTGCAATTGTGCATGCCTGAAATCCCAGTACTTGGGAGGCTGAGACAGGAGGATCACAACTTAGTGAGATCCTGTTTCAAAATGAAGAATAAAAGAATAGGGCTGGGGGTGTAGCTCGGGGGTAGAATGCCCCTGGGTTCCATCCCCAGTACCAAAAATAAATAAATAAAGAAGAAAGAAAAAGAAAGAAAAAGAAAGAAAGAAAGAAAGAAAGAAAGAAAGAAAGAGAAAGTTAGTTGACCTTCTTTTCTTCCTTCCTTCCACTAAGGATTGAACCCAGGGGCATTCTACCTCTGACCTATACCCCCAGCCACTTTTATTTTTTGTTTTTGAAAAAAAGGTGTCACTGTGTTGCTGACAGTCTTACTCCGTTGCTGAGGCTGTCCTCAAACCTGCGGTCTTCTGTCTCAGACTCCCAAATACTGGGATTACAGTTGTGCACCACCATGCCTGGCTTGCTTTTTCTTTCTGCTGAGTTTTGAGAATTCTTTGTCTAGTTAGGATACAAGTCTTTGGTTGGACGTGTGTTGTGCAGACATCTTCTCCCAGCCTGTGTCTTGCCTTCCCGTTCTCTCAGAGGACTCTGGCTTTTTCTCTGAGTGAAGTGGGGAGTCTGAGGGTTTGGGGCAGAGGAGTGATGTGACAGGCAAGTTATAAATAGGCAGTGCAGTGTCTCAGTTACAGTAGCATGAACAGCACAGCCGTCCTGTGTACACACTGGCAGCCTCTTCTGTAACTGAAGAAAGTCAGTGTGTCTAGAGGTTTTTAAAAATTCGTTTCCCACGCGCAGACTGCTGTGCGCCTCCTTGGCTGTGCCCTGCTCACTCCAGCCACACTCTGCTGAGTGTCAGGAGTCCTGGGTGGTCAGGACCTTGCATCACCTTTTTGCCGCTCCCAGGGGATGTGAAAGTCCCTCTGGTTCCTTCCTGCAGGGGCTTTGGCCATCAATCAGCAGGCGTCCCAGGCCAGTGCTGCTTCCCACCTCCTCCTTGCCCTGACCTTGCTCGCCAGGGCGGGGCTCACCTGCTATTTATAGAGATGTACTTAGACCTGAATATCCTCTGCCCACCCCCCTTAGTCAGGTTTCTTCTTGAGTGAATGGAGGCTCCCTTTGGCTTCTGTGTCAACCCTTCACGATGCCCCCGTGCTCTCTGCACTCCATCAAAGATTTCACAATGGCGGACTAAAATAGAATCTGCCTAGGCGTCCAGTCCTGTCCCGTCCTGTCCCATCTAGTGTAGCCCTCAGGCTTCCCCTGGTCATAATTGCGGCTCCCTGGGCGGTGTGAACAGGAAGGCAGGTTCTTCAGCCAGCAGGGGTGGGGACACTGGCCCTGTGCTGCTCCGGAGCGCCCACTGTTGCTGAGGGTGGAGGCGGAATCTGAGTAGCTGAGGCAAACCCAACCCTCTGAGGCTGGGCGTGGTGGCGCACGCCTGTAATCCCAGGACTTGAAGGTTGACACAGGAGGATCACAGGTTCCAGGCCAGTCTCAGCAACTTAGTGAGACCCTCAGCAACTTAGCAAGATCATATTTCAAAATAAGAATTAAAAAGGGCTGGGGGAGTAGCTCGGAGGTAGAATGTCCCCGGGTCCAATCCCCAGTGCCACAACAAATAGCAACGAAAACTCGACCCTCTGAGATACCTGAGACCCAGATTTAATCGTGGAATGCCATCAGGAGAGGAGGCCGCTGGCGAGCAGACTGCAGGTGTGGAGGCATGCCCGGGCAGAGCGCGCCCTCCTGCAAGGCCCTGGCACTGTGGCCTCCAGCGCACAGCAGGTGCCCGCTTTGGGTCTGTCAGCACCCTTCAGCCAGAGGCCACTGGCCTTGCCACAGATCCTTCCACATGGACAGTAAGGAAGGGTCTCAACAACCATCCTGAGATGCCATCAGCAGGAGAGGAAGTGGTGCGGAGGATCAGAGACAAGGCAGCAACGCAGCTCAGCACGCAAAGACTCGTGCCACAGCGTGCGGGCCGTTGTCATCATGTCCCAAGCATGAGGACAGACGAGGAGAATGACTGTGCCGCGTGAACGGGCAAAACTTTAGAGTCTCTGGCCACAGGCTGTTTGAGTTCTTATGGATTTGTACCATTCTGTTTTCCTGTATGAGGATCCTCGCCGTCTCCACAGTGGCTTACTGGAGGGGCTGTGGCTCTGGTGTCTGTGTCCCTGGGGGCCCACCTCTGGCCAGGGCAGGACACCTGCTCTCCTCCAGGTTCCTCACAATTGACAGTTGATCACACGCAGCTGCCTGTGTTTATCTGCTGTTATAGTGAGAACAAAATGCAACTCAAGAGAAATTTATTCTGGATTATATGTTTCATCCTTAAGTATTTTCTTATCCATTTTTGGCATTGGCATGAATTTGGGACGGTTGCCACTGGTTCTAAAGGACTTCCCAGGCTTTTGGAATTAGTGAGAACCAAGCCCCGGGGGATAGATGAGTTTATTTAAGCAAGGCGGTCCCGGTCCTCTCCTTGATGTGTCACGTCTCTGGTCTCTGCCATATCTGCATTTAGCCTGGGAACTGAAGACTGTACATTTATATTTATTATCCCTTATAATTTGGCCAGCTTCCCACTAGTGGAAAACACTTTGTTTCTCCTTTGGTGAGGATAGCATTCCATCTAAGAGCTGGGCTTCAAGTTGTTGGAGAAAGCAAAAGAAAAACACATTCTTAAAGGTTTGAGTATCTTTCAGTAAACTACTTACTAGGTTACACACTTTTGAGAAGTAGTTGACCAATCTGTATTTAGCAACCAACCTTTGTGTGTGTGTGTGTGTGTGTGTGTGTGTGTGTGTCACTGGGGATCGAACCTGGGGGCATTCTACCTCTGAGCTATACCCCTGGCCCTATTTTAATTTTAATTTTGTACTGTTACCATGTGCTGGCCTTAAATCTGTGATCCTCTGGTCTCAGCCTCCCAAGTACTAGGATTACACGTGTGCGCCACCATGACCAAAAGATTTGGTTTAACCAAATCTTTGAAATTTGTTTGCTGCTTGGTTTTCCGGTGAGCTTGGGAGAAGAGATTTCCAGTGGACTGCTGATTGAGCTTCACTCCACCCCACATCACAGCCTGTAGAATAAGCGCAGAGCACTACAGAGAGCAGCTGCTGCGGCCTGGGAAGAAGCAAGCAGTGACTACAATGCTGTTAAACACTAGCTGAGCCCCACATGCTAACTAAACATGTAAAGGATTAATGTTAAACACTAGCTGAGCCCCACATGCTAACTAAACATGTAAAGGATTAATGTTAAACACTAGCTGAGCCCCACATGCTAACTAAACAAGTAAAGGTGAATTCAGGATTTCAGAACCAGCACTGAGTCTCTGCCTGGAGTGGTGCAGATCTGCCCACAGGGACTGGGCCCGCTGATGGCCGGACCCTTGGAGGAGTTTTGTATGGGGGGAGGCATGTTGAGTGGAGGGGAAGAACACTACATTGAGAGTCGTCATTGTTATCCCTCCCAAAGCATTTATCTAATAATACTCACGTGGTACAGAATTCAATGGGTACAGTAAGTGGACAGTGAAGAGCCTGCCTCTGTCCCGTCCCCCAGGCCCTGTTCCATCGCTCTGGCCCCCGTTGACAGTGTCTGGCACGTGCCTGCAAACACTTCAGGCCTTCTTGAACACGTACATACATTTTATACTGTCTGCACCACTCCCCACGTTCCTTCCCTCCACTTAGTATCACTTGGAGATGATGGAAAGCTCTCTTTTTAGCCAGGTGTGGTGGCGCATTCTTGTAATCCCAGTGCTTGGGAGGCTGGGACAGGAGGATCGCAGGTTCAAAGCCAGCCTCAGCAATGTAGTAAGACCTTGTTTTCAAATAAAAAATAAAATAGGTCTGGGGGTGTAGCCTGGAGGTAGAAGGCCCCTGGGTTCCACCTCCAGTACCATACACACAAAAAACGCTATCATTTTGACACTGTGGTGGTGCTGTTTGGTGGAAGTGCTGCAGCTCATCTAATCTGCTCTCTACATTGTTTTCAATCTTTTGCTATTACATGTTGCTCTATTTTCAGCTGCCACTAGGAAATTGTCCAGGCGAGGGCCCCAGCAGAAAACGGATGGCACACAGGAGTCTGAAGAGTTTGATGAGACCACTTATGAAGCGAGGGCGGGGACAGGGCAACCCCTAAGAGCCGTGGCAGCACCCTGGGACCACTGCGCCCCGAGGCCTGCAGTGGGGAGATGCCAGGGAGAGCTGTAGTGCAGGAGGGGCTCCCGATGGAGCTGTGGTCAGTAGAGGAATACGGCCGCTCTCTCTCTCGGCGGGTCTCTGCATTTGCAGTGTTTGCTGATTTCTGGGGTGTAAATACTCCCACCGAGGCTGATTTCAAGCTAAGGTGATGTTACTGAATGCAGGGTGGGGTGAGATGCAGGCAGCCAGCTCTGTGAGCCAGCAGCAGCAGCCACTCAGCAGAGGTGCCCTCCTATTCCCACCAGGGCCAACTGAGGGCTGAGCCCGGGGGAAGCCAGCGAGCAGGGGACCTGGTGAAGCAGTCCTGAGGGCTGAGCCCCCCAGAGGCCAGAGAGCAGGGGACCTGGTGAAGCAGTCCTGAGGGCTGAGCCCCCCAGAGGCCAGAGAGCAGAGGACCTGGTGAAGCAGTCCTGAGGGCTGAGCCCCGGGGAAGCCAGTGAGCAGGGGACCTGGTGAAGCAGTCCTGAGGGCTGAGCCCCCCAGAGGCCAGAGCAGGGGACCTGATGAAGCAGTCCTGAGGGCTGAGCCCCCCAGAGGCCAGAGAGCAGGGGACCTGGTGAAGCAGTCCTGAGGGCTGAGCCCCCCAGAGGCCAGAGCAGGGGACCTGAAGAAGCAGTCCTGAGGGCTGAGCTCCCCGGAGGCCAGAGAGCAGGGGACATGGTGAAGCAGTCCTCTGAGGGCTGGTGAAGTATGCAGCATATCCTTTTGTACAGGCTGTGTCACCCAAGTAGAATAACAGAAGTGCCTGGGGATGACGTCCGTCTCTGGTCTTTCCACAGGAAGGTTCTTTTACTTACTTCATGGCAAGTGGACTCGCCGACCCAGGTTGGCGGGTCATTTGACACACGTGCTGACTTCCTGTTTAACGTGAGGTGCCTGTGGGTCGCTGCTCCCTCATGTCATTCCCACATGTCCAGCAGGCAGTTAAGGAGTGACAGGGAGGCCCCCCCGTGTGGCAGGTGCTGTTGACAGGACACATGTTCAGAGGTGGCAGCGGTCCTCCAGCTGGGTGATGAGGTTGTTGATGGCAAACCTGGGGACCTTTGTTCTGTGGTTGGGAGCTCGTTTCTCTCCCGTGGGAGGAACACGGGCCATTTTTTTTGGTCACTAACAGTTCTGTCTGCATGGGCCACCAGTTCTCTAAGTCAGGGCCTGGTACCATTAGCATCTCCTGGGAACTTGGTAGAAGTCCAAAGTCTTGGGTTCCACCTTATGCCTCCTGAATCTGCTACTCCAGGTGATTCCGATGTTACACCACACCAGTGGTTCTCAAACCCAGTTGGAGCTTGGAGTCAGGTCGGGAATTTCAAACATGCCCGACTGCAGTCAGGACTTCTGGGAAGCTGGGCCGGGGGAGTTAGTGTCTCCCAGCGAGATGAAGCTGTGGTGCTAGGGCAGCACCAGGCGGTGTGGCCTTGCAGCCGCGCTCCTTCCTCATGCAGCATGCCCTCAAACTCTTTAAACACCTTCCCAGTCTGGCGGGGTGAAGAGCTGCCTTCGTGGGCACTCTGCTGTGACCGCTCCCGGCTGGGAGCAGCTGGTGAAGCATGCAGGAGGAACTGGACTGCTACGGAGGTTTCTGGCATCCGACTAGCGCTGCTTTGATGTTACTTTGTGACCAATTTTCACCTCACACATACCCTTTATCAGATATTAAGCACAGAAGCTCTTATTTCTAAGGAAAACTGTGATGGTTTTGAGACTCTTTATGCCTTAGCCCGATTAGTTTTTGATGGAAAAGCCTGGAGTTTAGTATTGTGGAGAATCTGGGACAAAATTTCTGGGAAGTGAACTGGGCAGTTGATGGTCATCTGAAGCCTTCGTGAGGGGGCATGAAGGAGAACCCTCGATTGTGAAGGCTTTGCAATTATAAAGCCGCTAAGAAAACTCTTGTACGTGGCTTTTTGTGGGTGTATGTTTTCTTTGCTCTTAGGTAAATAATTGCTGGACTTAGGGTAATTGCCAGTTTTCCAAGAATATCTTTTGCGCCCCCTCAAGTCTTGTATGAGAGTCCCAGGTGCTTTTCAGTCGCACCAACACTTGAAATTGTCAGACTTTCCTATTTGTTCCATTCTGGTGGGTATGAGTGTTAGCTGTGATTTTAATTTACATTTCTCTGATGACTAATGATGGCAAACGCTTCTTCATATGTGAAGTGACTATCTGTATAGCTTCTTTGGCGAAGCATGAAGGGGCGCTTTTTACCTATCCTGTTCTACATAATTCTCCAAATGTTTTTGGTTTTCACTGGCGTTTCACCCACTATCTCAGTTGCCTTGACTATGTACCATCCTTGAAAACACTGTGGACTTCTAAAACGTCACACTTCTTTGAGAGGGGGGTCTCACCTGTTGCCTAGGCTAGTCTTCAACTTTGAGCTCAAGCAATCCTCCCACATCAGCCTCCTGAGTAGCTGGGACTGTAGGTGCACACCACTATGCCTGGCTTAAAATGTCCTACCTGTTGCCAGACACAGTGGCGTATGCCTGTCATCCCAGTACTTGGGAGGTTGAGACAGAATGATGGCAGGTTTGAGGCCAGCTTCAGCAACTTAGTGAGATCCTCAGCAACTTAGCTAGACCCAGTTTCAAAAGAAAAAGACGGGGTGTAGCTCAGAGGTAGAATGCCCCTGGGTTCAATTCCCAATACAAGAAAAAAAAAAGGCCATGTCTTTGAATATGCAGTTCCACTTGCTTCTCCACCCTTCCAGGCCCAACCCAGAGGTCCCTTGTGCTGGGCAGGCCTGTCCCCTCCCTGCATCTGCAGTGCTTCTGTGGTCCTGAGTGTGTTAGGTGCTGTCTGTGTGGCTGCACGCATGGTGTCAAGTGCAAGTCTTCCTGCCCTGCGGAGGACTGGGACCTCGTCTTACTGGACTCTGCATTCAGTGCTTATGACCTGCTGGAGTCGAGGCCCAGTGAATACTGCTGAATTAACTTGTCACCCATTTGACCCTCCCAACAACTCAATGAGAAAAGCTTAGTGTTAGTCTTGGATGGAGATAAGGGCAGAGCCAGAGGGGTCAGGCGACTTGTTCTGGCTGACACATGTTTGTTACAGAGCCAGACACTTATAAAGTTTTGACTCTTTGATATTCTAGTTTTCCAAACAGGTATGTTTTCTGAAGTAGCTAGCTCCATGCACAGTGTACATGCACCGGAGGCTTTTTAAGGGATACGCAGGCATGGGATAGTTTTAAGGGAATCCATTTTCAGATCCTCAACTTGTGTATGTGCTCACCTCAAACTGAGAAGCCCGGGAAGGTGCCTGTGGCATTTTGGCTGCCCACCTCCCCTTTCATAGTAGTCCTTCTCCCACTTTGCATAAAAAGACAGACTCCAAGATGCGAAACCTCCAGGCCACATAACAAAGGGACAATTAGAAATATCCAGGGTGTTGGGAAGTCTGTGACCCTAATGGCAGGAATTTTGCAATTCTGGGGTGGACTTTGGCTATGTGTCTCAGCTGGGGAGTGAACCTAGGGCTTTGCACATGCTCTGCCACTGAGCCCCTAATTCAGAGGGCTTTGAAGAATTAAGTTACAGCACTAAACCCCTTTCATTTCCATGTGCTTATCTTTATGAACAAGGTTTCTCATCATGTGCATAAAAAACCCAGAGAGAAAAACAACTGATGCTAGACTGTATCTCACTCTAGCAAAAATGATAATCATCCATGGGTAAGTAAGTTAATTAAAAAAGTAAGCCCTATATTTCTCATTAAGATTACCTCTCCAACTAAGGTTTTGCTTTTTATATTTAAAATTATCAAAATTGTAATACATTTCCCACCATTTACGTATATTTTTGTTTACAGATGGCTAATACATATTTGTTACAAATAATTATATGCAGCATTTCTTTATAATAAAACTTTCAATGACAGCATATGTAATACACTCTGCCATATGACTGTACCAGTTTAACTCTTTCACTCAGTCATATGTACACATAGTACGCGTACACAGAACACTCATAGACAGACAATAAACACGGGACTGTGAACAAAAACTGTATGATACAGAAATGCGAATAAAGTCCTAAAGTTATTAAGCAAAGATCATGCATTTAAAATTTTATAAAAATGTTAAAGTCTTACTGTGGATGAAGCTGCAAGATGTGTGAGTGTGGTTTAACCTCATGACTTTGGCCTGTCCATGAGGAACAAAGGGCGGCTTGGTGGAACTTACTTTGTAGAGAGGAAGGCGTCAGTGAGGTGGCATGCTGCGATCCACCAGGCCCACCTTAGGTGTCCGCCTTGCACAACTTCCCCTCTCACCCTGGTTAGAAAAACTGTTTCAGCCTGGTCTGCCTGGCTTTCCTCCTCATATCCTTAAGTGTCTCAGAATAAGGGACAAAGGCAGTGGAGGCGAGGCGCTTAAATGTGAGGCTGCGTTCAAGCACAGGGTCGTACTCTTCCATGTCACTGAAAATTTTTTCCAAGGCAGAATTCCACTCTGATATTTTGGCCACCGTGAGAGGAACAATTCTTGGTGTGCTGGGCTGACTGTCATCACTGTCCTGACTTTCATCACTCACCCTGATGCCACGTTTCTCCATCTCGTCCAGGTCTCTGTTGGTGGGTTCCACTGCCTTCTCTGCCAAAATTTCCTCCACATCTTCTTCTTTCATGTTGCTAAAGCCTTCTCCATTTATTTGTTGTGCAATATGCATTATGTTCCTGACACTATTCTTTATATTTTCTGTAACACCCTCAAAGCCTTCAAAATTTTTCACACAGTCTGGCCAAACGTTTTCCCAACAGTTATTGATAATAGCCTGTTTGATGCTGTCCCAGGCTGTGCCAACATAGTCAATAACATTGCGTATAGTCACTGATTTCCAGTAGTCTATCATGGTGGCGTCCTCGTTGGCATCAAGAGTCTCACAAGCTTTCCAGTACAGCTCTCTCAAGTAGTGTGCCTTGAAAGCTTTTATTATGCCTTGATTGAGGGGTTGGATGAGAGACGTCGTGTTTGGGGGCATGAAAAGAACCTCCACATTGGGGTGGGCATTTTCGAGTTCTTCATGGCAATGAACTGGGGCATTATCCAAAATCAGTAAAGCCCTAAAGGCAAGGTTTTTCCCCTGGAGATAGAGTTCAACTTCTGGGATGAAGCAGTTGTGGAACCAATCCCAGAATAGTTCGGAGGCCATCCATGCTTTTCTGTTCCACCTCCAGTGCACTGGCATACAGTTCAGGTTTTTCCCTTGAAGTGCACGTGGGTGTTGGGCTCTGTATACCATTAAGGGCTTGCACTTAAAGTCACCCTTGGCATTGGTGCAGAGTAGCAAGGTGGCATGGTCTCTGACTGCTTTCAAGCCAGGATCCTTGGAAGCCATTTGCATCACATAGGTTCGTTTGCCAATGTTCCTGTAAAACAAGCCAGTCTCATCAGCATTGAAAACCTGCTCTTCAACGTAACCCTTTTCATGTATAACACTTAGCAGGTATTTTTTAAATTCTTCTGCAGCCTCCTGGTCTGCAGAACCATCCTCAAGTGCAAGTCTGAAGTTTTTCATGCTGTATCGTCTCTTGAACCGGGCGAGCCAGCCTGCACTAGCCGAGAAGGGTTTAACGTGTTCCTGACCCTGGGTTACGTGACTGTAAATTTCTTTGGCTTTTAGCCTCACAACAATGCTGTCCACCATGCTCTTTTTACTGGTCATCATCTCATGAATCCACAAATTCAGCTGCTTTTCCATCTTTTCCATGGCTTCATCACGCACTATAGATGTTACTTTAGCACTTTCTGGAGCAGCCTCACGCACAGACCGGCGAATCTCCTCTTCCTTTTTCTGGATGTACCGTATTGTTGACTCATTAACATTGAATTCACGACCAACGGCACTATAACTCATGCCTGAACGAAGCTTATCTAACACACGGATTTTTTCTGTAAGACACATCACAACCTTCTTGCGCTTAGGAACGCTAGAGAGCACTTTAGTACTACGCTTGGAGGCCATTTAAAATAGAAAACTCACCAACTCAAAGTACAAAAATCGAAAAACATGGTACCAAGACAGAGAAAAAGACATCTGCTTACAGTTTGAGAACTAAAACAAGAAAGCAGAGCATGGTCATGTTCAATCCCCGCTGGGAATACGTAGGTAAAGTGATTCCAATGTCCCACTGCTCTGTACTTGTCAATAAATGGCTGGGAATGTGCTGCAAGTATTTATTTTGGGGTTAAACATAGATTTTAGCAAGTAGACAAGTCCACAGATACAGAATGTGTGAATGATGATCGACTGTATTTGTATGGGTCTTTTGCAAAAAAAGATAATGTGATCAGTAAGATTTTCAGGCATAAAAATAGACTACATTAGGATGCAATTTTGTGGGGCAAGTGGAATGGGAATGAATTAAAGGAGAAAAGAATTGAGCATTTGTTCATAAAGTTTTAGATGGAGTTTTATATCTCTATTGTATTTAGACTCTATTGAGTACATTTTTAAAAAGATTTAATTTTAAAATGTCATTATCAGCATGTCAGAAATTACATCTTTCGCAACTACATTTTAAAAAAGATTTAATTTTAAAGTGTCATTATCAGAATGTCAGAAATTACCTCTTTCGCAACTATTTAAAATTATGACAAGAAAATTTAGACATTAATTACGTACGTGGTGCATAATCTTTTAAAATCCTTCTAGGGAGGTGAGGAGCAAAATGGACTAGGAGGCAGCTTGATTTTGCTGTTCTACTTTTTTTGCTGAAACCAATCTGTTTAATTTGGAGGTTAACATGTTAGCACTTTCTCCTGAGAACTTTTCAACTATTCAACTTTTCCTCACTTCATCTCTGTTGGCACCTCTGAACAGCCTGGTTTTGATTTGTAATTTTAAGAGACCCAAACGCTTTGGAATGTTGACGATATCCCCGAGAGCTGCGATTTCACCCTACAGGGCAGGACAAAAACGCCTTGAATGTTCTCAATGGTAGTTCCAGATGAGGCTTAAGTGTAAATGCCAACCCTTAATTCTTCTTACGCAGGGCAGAACAAAAATGTTCTTCTTTACCGATTTAAAAACAAAAAGCCTTTCTGATGTCTCAGGCTTCTCCTTAGATTATCTAGCCTTTGGTTTTGTTCCTGGCTTCCTCGGTTTCTGGTCACGGGTGACACATGTGGCCGGTGGCCTTCACGATTCTCCCTTGGCCCAGAGCATCTGTGCACGCCTCGCCTCAGCTGTCCGCAGTGGTGCAGGCTCCATGTGCCAGTTTCTTCACGGCCGGCTTACTCTCTGTAACCAGCTCTTCTGGTTACTCATTCATGAAGCTCATGGCCTGTATTCGGGAAAACAGAACACTGCACTTTAATCCCAACATGCATAATGTATGTTGGTAATTATTTTGTGTTACAGCATTAGAATAAAAACTGCACTCTCTAGGAGCCTAGGTGAGAAAGAACGGAAGTGCTCTCCAACCCGTTCAGGGATGCTCGAGCCGCCAACGCCGAGTTCGCGGGCTCTCTCCGGGCTGTCTGTGTCCGGGCGTGGAAGCCCGGGACCGAAGCCGAGGCCGGGCGGGAGGAGGCGGCGCGGGGCCGAGGCCAGGCTGGAGGAGCGGAGGCCGGGCGGGAGGCGGCGGTGCGGGGCCGTCGGTGCGGGCGGCGTCTCGGAGCCGAGGTCGAGGTCGAGGCCGGGCGGGAGGAGACCCCGCCGGAGGCCGTCAGTGCGGGCAGCGTCCGCGGGCGAGGACCCGGCGCCGGCCGGAAGTGGCCGCGCGTGGCCGGCGGGGGCGCGGCCTGACGACGTCACTTCCGGTGCCGGGCCCACTTCCTGGTGCGGGAAGGGGGCCGAGATTGGTGCAGCCGGAGGCAGGACCGCGGGTGCGGGCCGGGCGGCGGGCCGGGCGGCGGCGGCGGGGAGGGCGGCCGCCGGGCCGGGCTCAGCGCCGCTGTCTGTGTGTTGCAGGTCTACCCGGAGCCGCGCGGCGAGAGCGAGTGCCTCAGCAACATCCGCGAGTTCCTGCGCGCCTGCGGGGCCTCCCTGCGCCTGGAGGTGAGCGGCCGCGGCGGCGGGGGGCGGGAGGGGCGGGGGTCCTGGTTGGGGGATCAAGGATGGGGAGCCCTGTGGGTCGGCGATGGGGGCCGGGAGGGGTTGGGTCCGGGCTGGGGTGGTCAAGGATGGGGCCATGAAGGTTGATGGGGTGCCGGGGCCGGGAGTGGTGGGGA
>PVJS01022941.1:14918-30165 GCA_004027185.1 Glis glis | reverse complement strand
AGAGAGAGAGAGAGAGAGAGAGAGAGAGAGAGAGAGAGAGAGAGAATGAGAGTGAGAGAGAGGGAGAGAGAGAGAGAGAGCTGAGGCTGGCCGCGAACCCAGATCCTCTGGTCTCCGCCTCCCAAAGTACTGGGATTACAAGCATGCGCCACCACGCCTGGCCTGATATGCTTTTTTATTGTTATATCTTTTATTTTGTTCTTATTTTTAAATTGTACTTTATTTTTAATGGCCAAATAATAATGACACTATGCTTATAATGTATTGTACAATGTATTGTGTATTTTGTTTGAAATGGCTGAAAGAATGGACTTTGAATGTTCTCATCACGCAGACATGACAAGGATGTGAGGTGGTGGGTCTGCTGATGTGCCTGACTTTATCATTCCATAATGTGCTGCTGCGTCAAAACACCCCATTGCACTCCAGTATGGGCTCTTAAAAAGGACAGATCTAGCCGGGCCTGGTGGTGCATGCTGGTAATCCCAGTACTTGGGAGGCTGAGACAGGAGGATCACAGGTTCAAGGCCAGTCTCAGCTACTTAGTGAGACCCTCTGCAACTTAGTGAGACTCTGTTTCAACCTAAAAACATAAAATAGGCCTGGGTGTGTAGCTCGGAGGTAGAATGCCCCTGGGTTCAATCCCCAATATCCCAATAATAAAAAAAATAGGTCAAATCTAATGCAAATTCTTAAACACACAGCTAAGACTGGTTCTTCCATCTATAGTGCAATAGTATACCCTGATTGTCCAGGTAACAAGGCTGCATGAAGATAATGTTACTGGAAGTGTTTACCGTCTGTGGGGCGGTGCAAATTCTGTAGAAGGTATGGATAAGCACACTGGCTTACACTAAGATACCTTCGCTGGTCTAAACACATTTGATTAAAATAATTTGTAATTCATACTATACATTTTTAAAGATAGCAAATTACTTTCAAGTCCAGAACACTAAAATATAATTAACCTGGCATGCACACTTGATGGAATATTATGAAGCAATTAAAATGTTGATTTTTGCAGGCTACTCAAAAATTAGCAGGCTCTCTTCATTACTTAAGTATGACACATGATTGTGTGATCAGCATATTTACAAATTAATTCCAAGCTAAATGTAATAAGAAAAGAAAAAAGATGGTGCCTCAGCTTTTGTGAGTGTGTGTGTGTGTGTGTGTGTGTGTGTGTGTGTGTGTGTGGTACTGGGGATTGAACCCAATGGTGTTCTACTTCTGAGCTTCACCCCCAGCCCTATTTTATTTTTTATATTGAAACAGGGTCTCATTAAGTCGCAGAGGGCCTCGCTAAGTAGTTGAGGCTGGCCTTGAACCTGCGATCCTCCTGTCTCAGTCTGCACCAGCATGCCAGGCTTTGTATCTGTTTTAATTGTGGCTTTGTTAAATGACAAGATTTCATATTTATTTTTAACTTCCTCTATTTAGCAACTTCTAATGTGAAGTTTTGAGTATACTACTTCTACAAAAATCTATAAACAAAAGAGGAAACACTAGAAACAAAACATATAGGAAACTCTATAAACAAAAGAGGAAACAAAAGAGGAAAAATCTATAAACAAAAGAGGAAACATTACGAATAAAACATATATAGGAAACACTATAAACAAAAGAGGAAACATCTAGAAACAAAAGAGGAAACACTATAAACAAAAGAGGAAACACTATAAACAAAACATATATAGGAAACACTATAAACAAAGGAGGAAACATCTAGAAACATAAGAGCAAACACTATAAACAAAACATATATAGGAAACACTATAAACAAAAGAGGAAACATCTATAAACAAAAGAGGAAACACTATAAACAAAAGAGGAAACACTAGAAACAAAACATATATAGGAATCACTACAAACAAAGGAGGAAACACTATAAACAAAACATATAGGAAACACTATAAACACAAGAAATGCTAGAAACAAAAGAGGAAACAAAAGAGGAAAAATCTATTAACAAAAGAGGAAAAATCTATTAACAAAAGAGGAAACACAGTCACTTTTTTCTCCTTTACTAATAGTCTCCTTCCTTTCCCAAAATTCCCTGTCATGGACTCGATCAACGTTGTGGACATCACGGAGAGTCGGGTTCTCTTGCTCTCCTTCCACTGCGCCCTGTGCCTCACCCACCCACGCTCTTCACCTCCCACACGCAGGTAGCTCTGCTCTGGGTTCCAGCGACCTCGTAAGAATATCCCCCCGCTGAACTGGGATTATTGGTGCCTTTCTTATAACCCCGTTCTCTATGTACTTTTTAAATTTGTCTTTTGTGAAATCATACTTTGTATCAAGTCGGAGAACAGCAACCAATATGGATAACTCATTGTGAGAGCGTATTGATTAATTGCTCTGCATGCATTATTTGCTTCCACAACCTTTCTATGAGAGACAGACTGGTTTTCTTCATTTTATAGATGAGAGAACTGAACTTGGAAGGCTCAAGTGACTTACCCAAGGTCCCGAGGTTCACAAGGTGAAATAGGAAGTATAAACAAGTATATGCAGGCCCAATATCATGATTATTGTTAGTATTATTACTACTGTTATTGTTGTTTTAGTACCAGGGATTAAACACATTAAACACAGAGGCATTACACCTCTAAGCTACACCCCCAGCCATTTTTAGTTTTTTTTTTTTTTTTTTTGGAAACAGGGTTTCACTAGGTTGCTGAGAGTTTCACTAAGTTACTGAAGGCTGGCCGTGAACCTGCGACCCTCCTGTCTCAGTCTCCCAAGTGCTGGGATTACAGGTGTGCACCACCACACCCAGCCCAATATTATTTTATAAAAAATAATAATATATCACTTTGTACTTAAAAAGCTGGCAAAAGTCAGAAAGCTGGGTAATACCACGGCTTGGCATATACATAGGATATAGGAGCACTGGTGGATTGCTGGCGGGAGTGCACATTGGTAGAAGCATTCTGGAGGGCGTCCTTGCATTACGTGGTACATCAACAATCGGTACATACCCTAGTTCCTAGAGGGGTTATGTCTAGCTCAAGGGTGCACGCATGCAGGCTCTTTGCAACGTGACGGCTGAGAGAGGAAAGCAAACTGAGTGTCCACAGCGAGGAACGTGGGTGGGTAAGGCACAGGGCACAGGAGACAGTGTCCCACAACCCTTAGAAGCCCGCTGGATAGGTTCTGTGCGTGCTAAACAAAGTGTGAGAAACTCTGTACTACATGAAGCCCAAGGTTTCCTCCAGCATAAAATCTCTCTCTCTCTCTCCCTCTCTCTATCTATATATGTATATATAAAATGTGTGTGTCAGATATGTAGACAAAGAAATTAAGATGAACAAATATATATACACATGCTGAAATTAAAATGAACATATATATATATACATGTCAAATTAAGATGAACAAATATGCATATGAAATTATACATATATATATATATATATACATATGTCTATAATGCTTCCATTACAACCATGAAATTTTATTCATGAAATGGCAGCTTTATAAACTGACTCTAACACTAGTATTTTATGGTTCAGGCCTTGTTATTTCTGGCTGTTTGCTGCTACCCTGACATAGGTAGCAGTTGCTACACATTCTATTGCTAGAAACGCATTAACGTTGAACATGAACTTTCCCACCACATACGTGATGGGTGCTGCACCCACATTACGAAGCGTCTGTCCCTTCTACTGCACATCCCCAGCCCTGCACTCCTTGACCAGCGCCACAGTTCCTGCTAGTCCCCATCCCATCAGGATGTAACTCTTTATCATTTAGTCTTCTCCATAATTCTCCAGATGTCGGTAGCTCAGGGACCACCACCTCCTCCCGCCCATCGTCTCTAGAACTCTTAATGGTTCTCATTGCTCATTTCTTCACCGTGCACCAACCCTGTCCCCCATCATCACCCCTGGAGTTGTCTGCTTGGAAACGGGTCCCCACACCTGGGACTCCTGGCTCAAATATCAACGACTGAACAAAGCCTTCCCTCAAGCTCACGATGGGTCTGCTGCTCCTTGCGTAGGCCCCTGCATTTCCCTGCACGTGTTTGCTAGAACAGACGCTGGGCTGTTCGGAGGTCCTGTTGATCTGTCAGCTTCCAATGGCCTCTCAGAAAGGGAAGGAGCCGTAGCCAGGCGTGACTCCCCTGTGCAGAGCCGCTGCCTGTGGCTGGACACTCAGTACGCATGTGCTGAATAGATGAATGGGTGCTTGATGTAAAAAGCTCGATAAACATTCGTGATTCACTACATTCCCCATTCCCAGCATGACAGAGTCAAAAGCACTGAGTGATGAATTAAGCACACCCTTCTCGAACCTTCTATTTAAACCCGACCCCAGTCTTGCATCCGGAGTTTTCCCTTCTGACTTTCACCTTAGCTGTTACTGCACCTGCTCTGCTGTTTGTACCCTTCCACGTCTCCTCATCTCCTCTTGGCTCACAGTGAGCCTGGAATTCCTGCCAAATACCACCCCACGAGGCCTCATTTTAAATTTCTGTCCCAGCTGGTCATGGTGATGTGTGCCTGTAACCCCAGTACTTGGGAGTCTGAGACAGGAGGATCACAGGTTGGAGGCTAGGCTCAGCAACTTAGCAAGACCCTGTTTCCAAATAAAAAATAAAATAGGGCTGGGGTGTAGCTCAGAGGGAGAACGCCCCTAGGTTCGATCCCCAGTACCGCAAAAAATAAAATAATTCTATCCATCCGTAAGTTATAGCCCAAGGGCCCAGTTCCACAAGATGTTCTGTCTCCCCTCAACCTCTACGGTTTTGGCTTCCTCTAAAGCTATTCATTGTTTCTTATGTGTTTACCTATTTACCAAATTATTCTTGGAATACACAGCTTTGGTTTGTTCCTTGTGTCATGGGAAAGCTCCCGGACTTCTGAAAGATGTGGATGTCTTCAGTGTAATGCAGGAAGAAAGATACCTCCTAGTTGCTCAGGGTAGTATGAGCGGCCAGTGGTTTATGTGCAGGTCTGGGAGCACTGACAGATGTGCAGAAGGCAGGAGGCGGAGGACAGCGAGACAGATAAAAGCAGCCCCTGGATGCTGTCAGCCGGGAGCCAGGATGGTGTTTTAGTACTGAGCATAAATAATTCCACAGGGCACCAACATCATGCAAGGTCGTCCTGTGGCCGTGATGGAGTGAGACAAACGCGAGACCACTCCGTGATCGTGTCTGATGAACATCAAAACTGAAATCATGTTTAAACCGCCAATGTGACCAGATGGCCACCTCATTGGCTACCATGAGTGACTACAAGCTTGTTTTGTTTTTTACCAATTATAGCTTTAGCTTTGTCCCATTTTCCCTTTTCCCTAGATAAAAATTAGGGGACTCTAATATGGTGTGCCTTCTTCCATATGGGACCAGGTAGTTGCCCAATTTCATTCCACAACGATGGGTTTCTGGTGGTGATCAGCTTGTGGACAGCAGCAACAGTAGCTGTTATTATAACCAGCATGTTTGCTATTATTTGCTGAATTACGTAGCTAACCAAGCAAAGTCATACCTATTGCTTTTGTAAAATTATGCATTTAACAAAGCAAAACTTGTAAGTAGACTTTTTTTTTGGTAGTGGGGATTGAAACCAGGGTCACTCTACTTCTGAGCTATATCCCCAGCCCTATATTTTTGTTTTGTTTTGTTTAGAAACAGCATCTTGCTATGTTGCTGAAAGTCTCGCTAAATTGCTGAGGCTGGTCTCGAACCTGTGATCCTCCTGATTTAACCTCCCAAGTACTGGGATTACAGTCATGCTCCACCATGCCTGGCTTATAAGTAAACTTGACATTGCACATTGATTTATAAATATGTCTTACTTTTAGCAGCTTTTGTATATCTTTGCTTATTTATGATCAAGATCATTTTAGTTTTCACCCTTGTTCAGGTGTTTAAAACCATCCACAGCTGGATGTGGGGGTGCACGCCTGTAATCCCGATACTTGGGAGGCTGAGACAAGAGGATCATAGGTTGGAGGACAGCCTCAGCAAGTAGTGAGACTCTCAACAACCTAGCAAGACCCTGTTTCAAAATAAAAATAAAATGGGGCTAGGGGTGGGTGTAGCTTGGAGGGAGAATTCCCCTGGATTCAATCCCCAGTAACACACACACACACACACACACACACACACACACACACACACCAAAAAAAAAAATCCAGAGATCTTTCCATGGAGCCACAGTGAAGTCGGTGCCTGGTCCTGGCTTGTGTGATCAAATCAGAGTTACCCAAACTTGGTTCTCCTTGAGCATTGATTTTTACCGAAGATGTTTTAAAAATATAATTTCTCTTCCGATGAAATGAGTTATCACACCCTATTTTAAGAAACTTCAGCTTGAAAAAGGAATAGTGAAAGTAAAAAGAAAATTACACTGTCAAGTCTCCTGGTGCCCTCTAAGAATCCGATTGGGGCGAGTCTAGAAGGTCAGCATCTTTCCGAAGCCGGGTCTCAGTGCCCTCCAGTCAGTTCCCAGCTACGGTCAGTGCGGACATTCCTGCGGGAGGGCTAAGCTTCATCATCAGAGGTACAAACCCATCAAACACACAACTTGGAGAAAGAGGGATGTTTGAGGTCTCTGGTCCCACTGAGTTGCCTGGTTGTTCTACTAACTCTCCATCAGCAGAAATGTATTCATCATGTTACCTCGCCGTCAGTTTGGGGAAAGGGTAGTGACTCACCCTAAGTAACATGACTTACAACTGTTGTGAGACCTGTTAGTCATCAGCTTTGAGGTCACCTCGGTCCGGCTTGGGAAGGGCACACACTGTCCACCCAAGCGGAGATTTCTATGCGCAGACAAATCTCCAAGGACCAAAGGAGACTGATAACCAGAGCCCCTGACATCTTCCTTGTTTACCCTTTCCTTCCCTGATTCATCTGTGACTACCTTGATGTTTTTCCCTGACTCACCCCATGACTGCTTTGCTGTCTCCTGTGATTAGTAATCTCTTACAATGTTTTAGCTATAATCCTCAATAAAAGTAAGACACTGGTGAAAGGAAGGTAGGGGAGAAAGATCTCTCTCTCCTCCCCAGGCCCCTCAGCTGTCTTGTCATTTTGACTCCATTGTTGTTCATGCAAGAGACTTCCCATCAGTCAATCAACATCAACACCATACGCTACATACAACCTGTTAGCTTTGATAGAGGGAGAAGACATAAAAGGACGAATTCAGGGAGGGACACTTTTCATGGAAGGCAGATGTGAAGGATTCATCCTTCATCAGAAAGGTTGTTTGCCTCCTAGGTTTTGCACATTTATTTATTGACACTACATGGGATTCCTTTGGTAACGATACATATTTTATTTTGTGTGTATGTGGTACTGGGGATGGAACTCAGGGGCATTCTACCTCTGAGCTACACCCCCAGTATTATTCTATTTTTTATTTTGAAATAGAGTTTCACTGAGTTGCAGAAGACCTCCTTAAATTGCTGAGACTGGCTTCAAACCTGCAATCCTCCTATCTCAGTCTCCCAAGTACTAGGATTATAAGCATGCACTACCACATCTGGCTTGGTAATGATAAATATTTTAATTGAACCAAATAAATGTTAAAGTAGACACCAAATATATTTAAATTTGACTTCAACAAAAGTATTTTATTTCAAAGTGTAATTTATGTTTAAATAAGTGAAAACTGCCAGATGTGGTGGTGCATGCTTGTAATCCCAGTACTTGGGAGGCTGAGACAGGAGGATACAGGTTCGCGGCCAGCCTCAGCTACTTAGTGAGGCCCTCCGCAACTTAGTGAGACCCTGTTTCAAAATTAAGAATAAAAAAATAGGGCTGGGGGTGTAGCTCTGAGGTAGAATGCCCCTGGGTTCAATCCCCAGTACTGCAAAAAAAAAAAAACAAAGTGAAAATTTTCATTACAAAAGTTATGTAAATATGTTATATAATTTGGTGGGAAAGGAGAGGGGAAGAAAAAAGCCCACACACAAAACCATCGCTCTAGAAATTAGCAGAAAGTTGGGTCATTTCCTCTCACCCTTCATTTCAAGCTGTCGGTCTATCTAGTAAATCATAGAATTGAATTTAATACCAGTAAATGTAAAATCTTCCATTTTTACTAGTCAATCAGCATTTAGAGGACTTATTTGCTCTTTTCAGACTTTCCAAATAGTATGAGAGTATGTGTGTGTGTGTGTGTGTGTGTGTGTGTGTGTGTACCTGCAAATCCAACCTTTCCAGTTTCAATGAAAGTAAAGGACACAGCACTGTGATTTACAGAATAAACCCCATTTAAATAGACACGATTTAAATAACTCGTTCAAGGTCAACTTGCAAAATGAGTAAACACCCCTGACCAACTCCATTCTGCCACCAGGATCAGTCTCTCATGATGAATGTCAAGTGCAAGGGTGAATTTTAAAAGGTACATATTTTCTCATGAATTTTCAGATGTTGTAGAATTCAGAGCTTGCCACCATAAATCGGCATAACTCTTTCTCCCAGCTCCATTGGATATTTCCCTCCTCCCCCCTCCCCCCTTTGGCGTGCCTGTTCATCCCCATGAAGAAGTATATCCAGAGGAAAACCAATCAGGGAAATATTCGACACACTAAAGTGCTCACAGTCTAATAGAGTTTGTTTCTGTTGGGAAAAATGAAAGAAAGCAATTGTGTTGACTGTATTTTTCTCTGAACTCATTTAAGCCCCTAATGTTTGAGTTATTTTATAGCTCCTTGATAGATCCACCGGTTCTCAGAAGAGGTATTGAGAACTTCTAGAGTAGCAGACGGATGTACAGCCCTGCAAGCTGAAGTCTCTTCGCAGGGAGGCTGGAGACGCGGCCCCAGGTGACCTCCACGGCCCCTGTGGTGCCTCTTGCTGCTGTGTGAATGCGCCATCTTTTTCCAGGAAGTATACCGCATATGCTTCCTCTCGGCCGAGAATGGCCCCATTTTCTTCGCACCCAAGCTGAAGCCGCACCTGAGCCCCCACAGGCAATGAGGGCAATCTTTGCACTGCACCCCAAAGAGCTCAATTTTTTGCAGGTCCAAGCCCCATTAGGTGGAGAACACTTTAGGCTCCAGGGCTCTATCTCATGCATTTTATTTATTTATGTATTTATTTATTTATTTATTTACTTTTGGTGGTACTGGGGATTGAACCCAGGGGCATTCTACCTCTAAACCACACCCCCAGCCCTCTTTCTTTTTCACTTTTGAAACAAGGTCTTGCTAAGTGGCTGAGAGTCTCACTAAATTGCTGAGGCTGGCCTTGAACCTGTGATCTTCCTGTTTCAGCCTCCCAAGTACTGGGATTATAGTGTCCTTCACCATACCCAGCTCATGCATCTTTATATACACAGAAATATATAATGGACACCCAGTTTATTACATACTGACTGCATATAAATAAATATGTATATTATAGCATATATACATATATATATGTGTGTGTGTATATTTATGTTTATTTAGGAATATAATAAACTGGGCATCCATTTTATACTTCTATTCATTATATACTTCATATGTACATATATATACTCTAAGATATATATGTATATATAAGATATACATGTGTGCCGGAGATATATATTATATATGTATATATATGCTATAAGATTAGATATAGATATAGATATGTCAATTCTTGAATGATTGTCCTAAGCAATGGGAGGCTACATCCATTGTCACCAGGGCAAATACAAGTATGAAATGGGTGATATTTTACCAAGTAGGGCTGATTTGTGATCTCCCCTCCTCCGTCATTTTGTGATATGTTAACACTACCTCTGAGTTTTATTGACCGATTCCTTATATTTCCTATCCAGGGCATATTCTGGAGCCTCTCTGTGGATATTAAAATTGTTCTTGATTATCGAGAAGAGCCCCAGCAACATCACAGAGAACTGAGAGGGATTTTTGTTTGTTTTCCTAATGAAAAAAAAAAAAGAAAAAGTTGTCAGGCAGTCGGTAAAGATGGTGAATCTGTGGAGGAGCCATGTGTCAGAAACAAAAGAATAAAGAGCTCGGGGTCAGGATGAAATTGAGACTACTGTGCTCGTTAAAGCCATTTCACAGGCTTACAGGGATTAAAATCTTTGTGATTAAAAACGATAAGCCTGTTACACTAAGACTCTGGTGCTCCGGACAGGCAAGGAGCAAATGCGATCATTTGACAGGGGCGAGGGATGAAGCGGAGGCTGGGTAGGTGGCAGCTCCTTCTCCTTCTTGCTCATCTGCGACAGCCCTGCTCAAGCCGTGCGCTCCGGCAGGGACGTCTGTGCCCAAGCAACACATCTGTGCCCAGGTATCTGCGCACTTGTGTAAGCTTTAAAAATTCAAATTCCACGTCCATTTGTTATTTCAAATAAGAGTTCCTCCTTAAGGATTCAATGCTCCAAAAAAAATTATTATTTTTTTCCCTGTGTTTGACGGAAGCACATTTCCCAGATGACAATATGTACTTGTGCAGAGCCGGCAGTGTTGGCTAGAAAATAAATCTGTGCACTCCACGCGGGGAGAAGCCATTTTTCCCCATTTCCTCAAGGATGAGTTCTCATCAGGTAGAATAGTCTATGGTGTCCTTAAAGAATAATGAAGTAGAAAGTTGGTCTGTAGTATGGCTTCTTCTACTATTGTTTTACTAGTAACTATTTTTTATTTAGGACTCATGGTATAGATGCATAATATCCTGATACATGGCTTTATGTTTTTTATATTATTATCATTATTATTATTATTATTATTATTATTCGGGATTGAACCCAAGAGCATTCTGAACCCAGGGGTCTTCTACCTCTGAGCTACACCCACAGCCCTATTTTTTCTTTCTTTTTGTGTGTGTGTGTGTGTGGTACTGGGGATTGAACCCAGGGGCAGTCTATCTGAGCTACACCCCAGCCCTACTTTTTATTCTTTATTTCGAAACAGGGTCTCACTAAGTTGCAGAGGGCCTCACTAAGTAGTGAGGCTGGCCTTGAACCTGTGATCCTCCTATCTCAGCCTCCCAAGTACTGGGATTACAAGCGTGTGCCACCACGCCCAGCTCCACAGCCCTATTTTATTTTTTTCATTTTGAAACAGGGTCTTGCTAAATTGCTGAGGGCCTAGCTGAGGTTGGCCTTGAACCTGCAATCCTCCCTTCTCAGCCTCCCAGATACTGGGGTTATAGACAAGTGCTACCATGCCCAATTAGTACATGGCTTTCTAATGAGAGTTTTGATTCTAGAATTAATAGTGGGCTTCTCCTTGAGTGAGTTATCTTTAGAAACATAACTCTCTATTTAAAAAATATTTGAAGCCGGCATGGTGGCACTTGCTTCTAATCCCAGTACTTGGGAGGCTGAGACAGGAGAATTCACAGTTCACGGACAACCTCAGCTACTTAGTGAGGCCCTCTGCAACTTAGTGAGACCCTGTTTCCAAATAAAAAATAAAATAGGTCTGGGGGGTGCAGCTTAGAGGTAGAAGGCCCCTGGGTTCAATCCCCAGTACCACAAATAAATAATAAATAAATAAATAAATATATAAATAAATAAATAAAATATATTTGGATCCTTCACTAATGCTAATTTTAGTGAATGATTTGGCATATCATATTATTTATTGACTTTGAAAATGCAAGCGAAGTCCTGCGAAGCAATGTTATTCAAATTCTAATGTGTATCCAGGCGTGGTGGTGCACGCCTGTAATCCTAATACTTGGGAGGTTGAAACGGGAGGATCACAGGTTCAAGGCAGCTTCAGCAACTTAGTGAGGCCCTGTTTCACAATAAGAAATAAAAATAGAGCTGGGGGTGTAGCTCAGATTTAGAATCTCCCAGGGTTCAATCCCCAGTACTACAAACTTTAATTGTGCACATGAATTGTCTGAATATCTTGTTAAAACATAGATTCTGACTCATAGGTCTGGAATGGGGCCTGAGATTCTGCATTTCTAACAACTCCTGTCTCCAGCAAGGCTGATGCTACTGGGCCCCAGGGCCACACTTTGAGAAGCAAAGCCAGAGAATGAGGCTACCCCAACTCAGCGTGCACATCACACATCACACGGAGGCTTCTGAATGGGTACTTCTGAAGTGGGGTCTTACATTCTACCTGTCTAGTAAGCTTTCCTTTTTTTGGTACTGGGGATTGACCCCAGGGGAGTCTACCTCTGAGCTATATCCCCAGCCCTATTTTATTCTTCTATTTTGAAACAGGGTCTCACGAAGTTGCAGAGGGCCTCACTAAGTGAGGCTGGCCGCGAACCTGCGATCGTCCTGTCTCAGCTTCCCAAGTACTGGGATTACAGGTGTGCACCACCATGCACAATTTCTAGGAAGCTTATGAGATGCGGATAGTGCAAGTTAGCAGATTAGACTCTGAGTGGCATGCCATGTGTCGCATTCAATGTCATCTGGGTGTCCCATAAAATGCCAACCTGTTCTTTATGAGGTCATGACATGCTCTGGGCACATCAGGACATTCCGATAAATAAATGTGAGTATGCTTCAGAACATCTTAAAAAGCAGCCGTTTCTAGAAGACAGACACAAATTGGAAAGACGGCCACTGATGGGAAAGGAAATTGGAGGCAGGTTCGCGTTTCCAGCTGAAAAGAGTAGGAGATGTGAAAGGAGGCAACGCTGGAGTTCATTTATGTCAGAAGCGTTTACCCCCTTCGACTCTTCCTCGTATGCAAAGGGACAGAGGAATCTTTGCACTCGAGCCAACAGTCAGGGTGATTTACTGTCCGGGGCCATAGACAAAAGAGTTCGTGGGAATGAAAAGAAATACCAAACTCTGTGCTTTCCAAACTTCAGCAAGGTTAAGTCCCAGAAGCGGGTGGAAGAATTCCAGTTAGCTAAGAAAGCCGACAAGGCGTAAGGATGGAATCCATGTCGTAGTTTCCTCCCATTGATCAGAGAGGGACATCTTGGTAAAGTACTTGTCAAGCCACGTCCCAGGCTTCCTAGTTGGACTTCCCTTGGTAACACAATGATGAGAGGAAACACAATGATGCCTGCTTTAACAAGCCTTTTCTATTATTATTATTTTAATTTTTGGTTCCTATTGTGTATGGAGCCAGAAGACAGAGCGTTCCATTGCCCCTCATGAACAGACTCCCCGGATGTGACAACCTGATTAGCCAAGGGATACCGGGCTTCTCTCAGGGGAGCAATCATATAAATAGGTTGTAAGGAGTAGGCAAAGAGCTGGAGTCCAGACCCTGGTCTTCAGAGGGTGACGCATCCCACACAGGCCTCAGGTGCAAGGAATAATAAAAAAAGAACTTGATGGCTTCGACAAATTAGCTCCAATAGATGAGTTAGAACCACTGTAGCAAGAGAAGCTACTGCCATGTCCAGAGGCCCAGATGGGTCTTGCTGGATTCCAGCATTCATTACTACGCAACTTTCTGTCTCCCAGGAGGGAAGGATGAGCCCTCATCCGATGGCTGACTGGGGAAGATGGATAACCCCAGCTCCTTTGCCCTGTGGATGAATAAGACTGTGGCATGTGAAGTACGTTGGCTTGCTATGGAGATCAGTGTGGAGATTCCTCAGAAAACTGGGAATGGATCCACCCTATGATCCGGCTATACCACTCCTGGGTTTCTTTCCAAAGGGGCTGAAATCAGAGAACTACAGTAATAGATGCATATCCATGTTCATAGCAGCACAGTTCACAATAGCCAAATTATGGAACCAACCTAGGTGTCCATCAACAGATGAATGGATTACAAAATTATGAGAAATACACACAATAGAATTCTACTCAGCTACAAAGAAGAACAAAATTATGTCATTTTCAAGAAAATGGAAGGACCTGGAGAACATTAAGTGAGATTAGCCAGTCACAGAAAGTGAAGGGTCATATGTTTTCTCTAATATGCACAAGCTAGGGAGTAATTGGGATACCAGAGGGACTCCAGATAATGGAGGAGAAACCTCAGTGGAGCCAGGGAGGTGGTCTAAGGGAAGGGGGGAGAGTGAGGGTCATTCATGGAATGTCTGTGGATAGGGTAGGTCACCACACAGATGTCATGAGGGCCCCGTCAATAGCACCGTGGAAGCCCTGGATGGTAGAAGAGCTACAAGCCAAGCTGCAGAATGAGCTCCAGGACACTAACTTGAGCTTAGCTTCAGAGGAAGACACCAACACAGACCAGACTGAGAGGCCTGCGGGGATAAGTAGATGTGTGTGCACACAGGAGTCGCAGCACGCTTTATGTCTATGAGGCCTATCGAGCAACACTTGCATTGCCTGCAGAAAGCTTTTACTGCTCGTTATGACTGGGTACTAATTTCCTAACACGTGAGCTGCTCTAGTATCTAGCAATACCCATTTTCTTTTGTTTCTTCAATGACAACACATTTTTACATATGCATATGCTATTATATATTAGAAAGAGTTCTGTTATATTACAAAAAATTGTTTTGGTTTATATACACATATATCATGTTAATTGTGAATTGCACGTTAACTATTTCCTTTTCTGTGTGTGTGTGTGTGTGTGTATACCCATATATGATGTTAATTATGAGTGTGCATGTTAACTATTGCCTTTTCTTTGTCTGTCTGTGTGTGTGTGTATGTGTGTGGTATACTGGGGATTGAACTCAGGGGTGTTCTACCCCCAAGCTACACTCCTGGCATGTTTGTTAGTTTGTTTGGTTGGTCGGTTGGTTTTTGTTTTGAAACATGATCTCCCTAAGTTGCTGAGAGTCTCACTACACTGCTGAGGCTATCCTTGAACCTGCGCTCCTCCTTTCTCAGCCTCCTAAGTACTGGGATTACAGGCATGCGCCAGCATACCCCGCCATCTTTTTCCTTTTTTAAGAATTACTTTCCATTTTTTTCTAGAATTACTGCGAAAGCATTGAACACATTACATATTATAATGTGAAGCACAAAATGAATGATTCTACACTGGCAGCAACACAGTGCTGTTGGGACACAATTGAACTTAAAGCCAGATACTGTCCACTTGGTATGACTTGAAAAAGTCCCTGATGGCCACTCCCTTGAATGTCAAATGTCATTCAACAGCCTTCATGTTAATTTAGGCTTAAATGAGAAATATGTAGATTATGTAAAATACTTTGGACAAAGTATGTCCTGGCACAGAAAGGCAAGACATCACTACATAGAGGTTTGCATATCACAGGCAGTGATATTATTTTACATGAGATAAAAGAAGTCACAATATTACACATGGGATACGTGTCAGCTATCTCGAGTTTTTCCTGCTTTATTTTGTGTTCATTTTTTTTTTTTTTTTGGCGGTACCAGGGATTGAACCCAGGGGGCATTCT